>NIPQ01043057.1:0-10617 GCA_002806875.1 Lepidotrigona ventralis hoosana | reverse complement strand
ATTTTTTTTTTTTTTTTTTTTTTTTTTTTTTTTTGTAACGCGCGAAACAGGATTAGTAGAACATAATACGTCCGCGATAATCTTTTGTAACACGCGTGTAGAATTTGTATTGCAATGCGATACGTTGAACGGCAGAATGGAATATCCTTTAAATACCAGGTTTAACTTTGTTAATGGGATTTTCATATTAAAAAAATCCACGGTGATCTACTGGCGACGAAGTAAAATCTGTTTATACGAACCAGCTGAATAACAGAGCGGCAGTGTTTTCCGAAACGCTGCAGCCATCTCGATGGCGGCTTACGACGTGCAAGGGAATTCTCAATTTTAATTTCAAGCAATTCCGCTTGTTAACGAGAAAATATTTACCACCGGATAATTGGCCGTTCTAAGAATTCTCGCTCGTTAAAATGCAAATTCCGCAGAGATTAAAAGCAGAGATTCCCTGTAACGTATAGGGAAATAAATCGATGGTCGTTTAATCATTGACCAGCATCACTTGCCTGTACACGGACGAGCGTTACTTTCCTTCAATTTCACCTTCCAGAAAGATGACAGAAAGAAACAGAATCATTTTGACATTATCTGGTTATTTCAGGAATAACGGAGAGAAAGCACAGCAATTTCATTTTTGTGCCAAGATCGAATAAATAAATTTTTCCAATAATTTTATGATCCTACTTGATAGAATCATTTTAATAACACTTTATTATCTCGATCCCAGAAATAACGCAGAGGAAGCACAACAATTTCATTTTGTGCCAAGATGTATCGAGTAAATGGCTTTCGAATAATTTTCTCATATTCTTTTTATATCCTTTCAAACAAAACACCACGTAATTTGACATGTGAACTTTGATTAACAATGACAACATTATTGTCGAACTCTCGAAATTGTCATAATTAATTAATGATTCAATTAACAACGACGACCGTAGGTTGTCTGACTGTGGACAGATTCGTACTACTTGCAGCGTGTTTCAATCGATTTCTAATAGAATCTTCTTCTCCTCGCTCGCGTCACAAATTCTCCAGGAACACTTCAGGAACGAATCAATAGGAGAGAAACAAAAGGGTCTCGAGCCTTTTCAATTTTTCACGATCGGATTTTTATCTTCGAATATAAATAACGTGCAATTTTGCTGTCTCGCATATCCGAGATTATTAAATTAAATGATATAATACTTATTGGTTAATGGACTTGATTTTGTCGAATGAATGGAACATTTTTTTTTTCACTGCAATAAATTAATGTCGTTGATAACAAATAAGTTTGAATAAATTAATCTGATTCATTAAAGTAACGTTAATAAAATAAGTTTAAATAAATTAATCTGATTCATTAAAGTAACGTTAATAAAATTGAGAGTACACGATGCTTAAGTAGACGTCGATTTTTAGGGAAATTTGACGAAACGAGACGAATTCCAGAGAATCGAAAAATTTTATAAACTACGATTCCGTTCCCAATCGGGGACTTAAATTAAGTGGACAGTTTATTGGTAGTTGTTTGCCAACAGTGATAAAATCGAACAAATTTTTTAAGTAGACTAACAGCCACATATATTTTTTCCGTCATAAAAATTCATGGAACAGAGGGTTAGATTGATTGAACTTCAAATTAATTTTATAAACTATAAATTTACTACGTGATAAAAATCCGTGTGAAAACGATGTTTCAACAACATCTGCCAGGTTCTAACTGCCTCGGTACGAGTGAAGTCAAATTAATGCCAGAATGCATAAGTAAATTTCCGGGAAGCTTGCGATCTATCTGCCTGCCCTCTCCCTTCTCCCTCGACCAGCCCTCAGCTCGCCAGATCGCATCGAAAATTTACAGAATGCGGTGAATTCCGAACCGTTATCCGAGAAACCGTTCGAGTGGTGTATATCGACCGCACTGCACGCCGGCACAATGCATTTTTACTGAAGTATTCTCGATTATCCTATAAATGGACGTGCCGGTCCTTTATATAGAACAACCTTGACTGCAGCAATAACAAAAATCATTCGTTATCATGCTGGTGAAGAGCACCTGGCATTCATTTCCGAATCGATAGCGTCGATCTACCATCGTCTTGCCTGTCCGGAGCAAACTTGACACGTTTGAAGCTTGACATGAATTTAAAGCGGTGATCGGGTTGAAAAACGAGAGGCGAGAGACGATGTGTCGGTGTTATTATTAAATTTTCGAAAATAAAGGATATATATACGCGCCGGAATTGCGAATTATTTGGAGTAGAGACAGGCTGGTTGGTTTTACGAAACTGGCTCGTTATTAAATCGACGAACGACAAACGACATTCCCTCTTGAGATCTATAAGCAAAGTTTGCCATTCGAAATCTTTCTCGGAGTAACGGAGAACGAAAGGACGAAGTTTTAACGAAATCTTCGCGACGAAGCGAATATTATCGGACGTTTGCGGGAAAAAGAGAGAAGGAAACGAGGCTCGCACGCGCATTCAAGTGAAAATGGAATTTTCACTTCTCGCTGAGAGGTAGCGACGTTTCGCCGTGCAGTCGATCCGTCGGCCATCTTCTTTTCCCACTTACTTCTACTTAAACGAAAATTTCACGACATCGCGGCAAAAGAGTCGATTTTAAATGCAAACGAGTTGGCCAAAATATCAAGGAAAAAGAAAAAAGAAGAGAAACAAAATTACTTTGTATACTTCTAGCTGTAGAATTGCAAGATCTTCGTCTGCGATTCTGTGATCGCCCGCTTCTCGAGGAACTCGAAATTTTTAAAGCCGTCGGGTTCGATCGATGTCCGACGAGGCGAGTGAGGTTCGATGAATTTTTGAAGCGGAATCGATCGCAGTGGTGGGAAAAGTTTCCAAGTCAGCTTAACACCTCGCCCGGCTCGGCTCTCGGACGCTCGGCGGTCAACTCAATTAGCACACCTGGTCTAGAAAAGATCCGCAGAGCTTTGGCGCAGTTCTCGCCAAGTCCCGCTGATTACACTTCATACGTCGCAGCTTTGAAAGTTTTCACAAGGGCGGGATCGACTGCTACTGAGTCTCGAGTTTTCAAACAGGCTGCGGATCGCAATTAGAAAAGCAGTTCCGTTGTCGCGAAAGGAGAAGAAGAAGCGCTATTTGTCACGCGTGTGATACCATCAAAGGAAAATATTTAATAGCAGTGTGTAATTTAAGGGAGAAAGAAGTGCTACTTTTACAGGAGAAAGCTTTTTACACAGTTTATAAGAGAGGCAATGATACCTTGCCGCTTTTTATCATTAATGTGCGAGATAAAGAAAGAACGTGTCCTCTCTCCACCTCTGAACGACGTTTAATGAAACAAACGAGGGAAGGAGGGAAGAGGAAGAAAACCAATTCGAGATTTAAATTTTAATTAAAATTTAAAACTTCCAACGCGCGTGTGACGCGTCTCCGGAATGGGAATATTCGCAAGCGCGTCTTAACGAGCCAGTATTTTATTTCACAATGCAACCACAAGGTTTCACGATGCATCGACGATGTGCCGGTTGAATGTTGCATGAAATCTGTTCCCCGACGTTTGCAGACGTTCTCTCGGATGATTCGCAAGCGCAGATGAAAAAAAAGAGAGATGAAAAAAATCCAATAGAAATATCTGTCGGATATTTCCTCTCCACGCATTTCCTACAATGCTGCAGTGTGTGCGTGTGTGTGTCTCCTCTTCCTGCTGGATATTCCTCTCTGCACGAAGAAACCGACTCGTAAATTCTCGGATCATTATTCCGTTCCCATCGGTGTACAAGTTTTACGACGTGTCAATTACGCGGCGAGAAAGTACAAGAGTTAAAACCTCTTTGTCTTACCTGTGTCTCTCCCTCCCACCCAATCGTTCGTTTCGTTCTTTTATTTCCTCGAGATGTTTTCCTCGAGGCGTCGAGCAAGTTCTCGCGTGAAAGATTGGAAAATTACGGAGCTAAACCAATCATCGGAGGTGAAACAAATCGTCGTTTTCATTTGTTCAGGAAAATTCGAATTTACACGAATTTTCTACGTATACAACGTAGTTGTAACGTTGATCGACACTTGAAATTAAACGCGTCACTAGCCTCGGAAATGTCCGAGTATATACTTCACAGAGTAAAAGTTCTTTTCAACTGTATTAGCATCTTGCATGGTGAAACATCATCGATCTTGTACCGATCTTGTACCGTGAAAGCAACGATTCTGAAACGATGAAGTACGCGCATCGAGCTCGAAGTGAAAAAGATCGTTAATTTTCCTGCTTTCGTGCGATCCTCGAACACCGTCGGGGAAACTTCGTCGAGGGAACGAGGACGCAATTGGACCGTAGAAGCAGCGGAGTATCGTCACATGCGAAAGAATGGTTACCTCCACCCACGCTTCGTCCTTGAGGAAGATGCAGCAGCGACAGATTCGCGCGAAGGAGCGAAGAGGGCCGAAACGGAGAGAGGCCGAGTCGAGAAACAGCAACATCCACTTGCCTCGATATCAGAAACTCGACCGCGAATCCCCAAGGGAGATCGGATCGGAAGAATGCAACCACCGAGCCAGCCCATCAGGCGGCCAAGCGATCGATCAGCGTGCATTCAAACGTCACGCGGAGACGCGAGTTATTCAGTCTGTGGTCCCAGCACGTCTTTGGAAACTGGAACGATCATCGATCGACGATCCGATCCGACCAGATGTCTGTGCCTTGCTCCTCTCTCTCTCTCTCTCTCTTTCTCTCTGTCTCTCTGTCTCTTGTTCGTGAGGAAAAGGCAGAATAATGAGAGACCGGCCGGCTTTCGTATGAGAAAGAGTGAACGAAGTAAGTAATAATCCTTTAGATTAAGGCCAGAGCTAGATAACCAGAGTTCAATTTCAGCCGGTGAAAGAACCGGTTCGGTCAGCTTCTGAAGCTACGACTAGCGCCGCTACGGGGATGAAATTTAAAGAGATACCCCTTCCCCAAACCTTCGGCATAATTGCAGGTCGAGTATACCTGTGGTTCTCCCACTTGTGATTAGCATTCGGTGGAAAAGTAATAAAAGGAGGGCTTTCCAGGATTGGATTTCATTTGGTGGAATACTAACGACCGGAGGAGCTCCTTCGAAATTTTGAGAGAGTCGAGTTTAAACACAGTCTCTCTCTCTCTCTCTCTCTCTCTCTCTCTCCCCCTGTGTATTCGCGATTATTAATATTCAAAGGGAGGATCTCGTTTCGAAGAAAGAGGTTTTAAACTTTCGGCCGTTTCTTTCTCTTCTGGGTTGATTTCTCTTCTAATATTTGTAGATCTTCGAAATCGTTCAAGTCTATCAAGTTTCTTACAACGTGCAGCAAGAAAGATTTGAAAGCAACGGATCTTTTCATAATGCAGAGATAGTTGTCATAAACAAATATTCAAGAAAATTTATTAACATTTAATTTATTAACATTTACCTGGAGAAAAATACGGTTCTTTTTAATATATTGTTTAAACAAAATTAAATTCGTCGTTGGAAAAAACAGAAAAACAGTGTCTTCAGTAATTTCTTTGATAGAGATATTTGACAACGCGCTTCCAATTTCGCCAATTTTGAGGGTGGTTCTTACCCCTTGACGACAACATTGATGATTTCCGATTAAAAAAAAATACGGGTCAAATATTTTTTTCAAAAAAAAAGAAATGTATTTATGTCAAATTTCATCAAAATCGGTGACACTTCGTTAGTTTAGCGGCGTTTAGTTGCAGCTAGTGTTCTAAAAAAGATATTGGAAGTGCCATTTTTAAGGTAGCTCTCAGCGTTGGATTTATTTCAAGGCCTCTTCTGCTTAAACGTTGATGACAAGGGCTGACTAATTAAATTAAAATGAAAAAGAAGTCTTGTTGTAATACGTTCCCACTCTGCGTGAAGGAAAGAAATAGAAATAAATTTATTTCTAGCCTTCGGAATGAGGGTGACTGTAGTTCTAATTTTAAAAATAATAAGCTCGTAGTTCTGAACGTGCTGAAGCTAAAAGTATGAAGTAGCGAAAATTTCGAAGGCGATTCTCTCGAAATTTGGCCAACGACCAGCAACCAAAGGTTTTTCAATCTCCATTCACGAAACAGCAACTCTTCCGTCGAATCGATCTTGCAAAATGGAAATCTAGTTGTCAGTCCATTGTAAACAGGGGGAAAACGATCTCTCGGCCGGGTTACGGGATGCACGGACAATAATTCTACGCAGCTCGTGACATTTCTGTCGATAGAATTGAGTTATCTAACGCGCTACTCATTCGGTCTTCGGCGTACAATACGCAGGCGCGCCGAGTGAATTTTTCATTTCCGCGTAGAAATTATCGAAACAACTTGCTCTTGCGAACGCGACACTTCATTTCCAGTGATCGCGTGCACGCCTCATCTCTCTCTCTCTCTCTCTCTCTCTCTCTCTCTCTGTTCGTCTCTCCATTGCAAAAATTACAAACATCGTATCTGTCTGTTCTTGCACTTCTTGCGTTCTTGTTATAATAGCTTTCATTAATCATCGCTCGGCGAATATCAGGTCGTTTCGATCCATCGCACGAAGTGAATTATTTCGTGGAACTTGCGCATTTCAGGATGATAGTGAAGTCGAAACGTGGAGTGAGAAATGAGCTGCATGATACGATAAAGAATCTACGTTTATTTATATGTATGAATGCCAAAGTCACTTCCTACTGAAATAAATCACGCAATTTTTTTTTTTTATTATTCGAAATTCGGAAGAAATAATTTTTGACGAACGTGATGAAAAAAAATCATGTTTGAAACTTGAATTTAATTCAATTTAAAATCAATAAACTTTTGATATTTTGTTGAGAAGAAATAGGTAGGAAGAAATTTTCACGCCATTCTGTCGTTCAAAGGTAGAAGCAGAACGCTTCTTCAGTTGCACGCACGTTTCAGTTATTTTATTTATCCAATTCTGAACAAAATATAGTACCAGAACCGATTGAAAGCAGCGACGTAGCTGACCCTTTGAGATCGCAAGGATCAATCATTTTTTAATAACTACGAACTTCCTACCGAGACTGAAAAATATCTCCACGTCGACATTTGTAAAGGAATAGTATCGAGATTCCCAATTCTACGAATCAGCGCGATCGTTCAGGTTAATAGAGAATTGATTGGTCCTCCGCTTTGATCGTATAGCTGGCATCTTACACGACTGGCCGAACCCGGCAATTCGATGCAATTTTCCCCAGAGTATCCGGATCGAATAATGAATTTCTGGACAAATAGAGACAGTTGCGCCGGTATCGAATTGACGAGGCACGTGCACGCTCGACCAAAACTCTCGTAACAAGGTCGACGAGAGGCAGGATTTAATCCGCGATGAAAATGCAACTGGATTTCTTTCTCGATGTAACTGCGCTATAACGATAACGAACATCGCGGGAGTTTCCGGCGGCCTCTGTCATAATATTTCTGCGTGGTACGGTACGACTGACAAATTCACAATCTCTCACTCACTCCTCTCCTCCCGTCGCGAAACAAGGAAACGCTTTCAACTCGAACGATTCGATCCCGACTGTGTTATACGTACAGGGTGGAAAGAAAAGTTTGTCCGTGGCTATCATAGATGAATTCTACACCTTCGATTTGATGGAAATACATGTAAAGAATCTGCCGAAAAACTGACCTTGACCTTGAATTTCAAGATAAAAAAAATTTTTTTTTTGCATTTTTCTCTACTCATCACGAAGGTAAAATAATAAACCTAATAGCTCTCTTGAGAAAATTTTGTTGATCGTTTAACACGCAGATGCGTGCGTCCTAACAGCGACCTTATGATTCTGGACACGTGTGTGTCTATTTTACGTAATTTTGATTAACATTTGATTTATTATTATTGTAGCCTAACTGACCAAATGGTAAAACTAACCATCGACATTATTCGAAATACAAACATCACGTATAGAGACATCCACGCGTCCAGAATCATAAAGTCGCTGTTAGGACGCAGTGTTAAATGATTAAGAAACTTTCTTGCCATTTTTCAAGAGAACTGTTAGATTGCAATCTATGGTTTCTTTCGAAAGTTTTACCTCCATTGTGAGTAGAATATAATGCAAACAAAAATTCAAGGTCAAGACCAATTTTGCGACAGATTCTTTCCATCAAATCGAAGGTGTAGAATTCATCTACGACAACCACGGACAAACTTTTCTTTTCATCCTGTACGTTCCGACGCCTTTTCGCGTCTAGAGAATTCCTTGCGAAACGACAATCCGATTGCATCTTCTTCTTTCAAAGCGTCAGATCTCTGCTTTTGTGAATACTAATACTAACAGTTGACAGTGGAGCTAACAACTAGTCTGGCAAGAGTGACAAATATTTCTGAATAAACATTAAAATCTTCCACGATCTGAAAGGAACTCTTTTTTGAATACTCCTCTCTCTTTCTCTCTCTGTCTCTCTAACTCTCAGACTATCCAATTCTACAAACAGTCCGAGCAAAAAGAACATCGTCAAGCTGTGAATCTACCTCTACAAACAATCCACCCGTAATACGTGCACAACAGCTTTCGCGCGAAACTCGTTTGCCCATTCTCGTGTGAATAGCTGGCGGCTAGGTGTTACGATAACAACCGATCGAAGCCAACGAGCTAAAGAACGGCAATGCAACGCCGATACAAAGGGCCGATAAAGAGGAAGGGACATTAGAGGGTGGAGAGAAATTAAGGCGCTCCTTGGAAACTATTTGACAGGCATCGTGGCTTTGTTTATCGAATCGGGCGCCTGGCAATGGCGACGCCTAATTAACCTACTTTTATCGACGGTACAGCGTTACGCGGACTTCACTCGCTCATTATTCTCCAGCCTAAAAATGCTCTCTCTCTCTCTCTGTCTCTCTCTTTCGTGCCTCGAGTTCTTCAACCTTCATTATGTTTCTGAATCGGATCAGTCCTGAGTTGACTGCTCGTTGATGATTTTGGTTTACTCTTTTCTCTTTTCTTTTCTGATTTCAACTATTGGCAACAAAAAAAAAAGAAGCGGTGACTTTGAAAAGTCGCGGATAAAAAAGATTTCAAGCAGACACATTGACAAATCTAACGTTTCCATTAGAATCAAATGACAAATGAATACTAACCAGCATAGAGCACTGTGATTTCATGGCCTGGCACGTGGACATCAACATTTGGTCGGAGCAATTTAATTTCGGTGTAATATACTGCACGAAATATTTTAAGCCGCAGTGGAAGCTCCATTCCAGTTAACGTTCTGTCTCATTTAACCTTTGCCGTATGAATTCACTTATCTCCGCGTGAACTCGTTCCGCGAACGCGAATTATAGCAAACAGCGGTGAAAAATGGAAATGGGTGAATGATGGAATTATATTATTGTATAAACTGTGTGTGTGTGTGTGTGTGTACCACCGCGAACTATCGAAGGGGGCCGAAATCTTCGAACGACGTTGTTTGCATTAATTCTCTACAAACGCGAACTTCCATCTCGAAATTAGCATGGTGTCGGACGTAACGAGCACACAGAGTTCCCTTGAATTGACCTTGAACCTTTCGAGGAAGGGATTAAGTTTCCATGCACGCGACGAAGTTTCGTCGATGAACAACGACCGAGATGTTCATCTCGTTAGCTGCGCGTGCTGCGAACGTCAAAGGACCGACGTCGATGGAATACTTGGTTTGGTTTGGTTTGCTGAAGAGTGACAGATCCAACCAGCGTCTCGTTACTCAATTCTGCCATCAGCGAAACTCGCGCGGAATTGCCTTATTGGAAGCCTAAAGCCTCGGATAACGCCGCAGCGGAAATGCATTGTTGAACTTTCGTCGAGGTCACCGGCTCGAAGGGGAAGGCAAAGGAAACGGATGCACGACAGTGGCAGAAAGTTGGATGACCAAAGGACGCCATCTCCGGTCTCTATCGCTTTCGGAATCTTAAGCGATTTCATTTCCTCGGCGTTCGAATCGGAGTAAACTTGGAATCGCTCTCGGGAACGGGTCCCCTTCTCTTCCAGAGAGCGATCCCTCGAATTCTCGAATCGAGTGAGCGAAGAGATGTTCCGCGGTATCGCATTCGTCCATCTTCATCTCGTTTGAGTTCTTGTCGTTAAACGAACGAAACGCAGTGGGACGCGGAGCAATTACTAGGAATTAAACGAAGTCATTCGAACGTTGAATCCATTGAAAATCTTTGCTCGAAAATTTTTGTTCGAGATAATGAAATTAAAGAACTCGTTTTTTTTCTTTTTTAAATATCGACTGTTTGGCCATTTATTACTCTTATGGGCAGATTTATTTACTAAATTCTTGCAGATGCCACGCTCTTCTTATCGTGATTCAACTTATATCGTAAGAATTGAACGAAGTCATTCGAACGTTGAGTCCTTTGAAAATCTTTGTTCGAGATAATGAAATTAAAGGACTCGTTTTTTTTCTTTTTTAAATATCGACTGTTCGGCAATTATTTACCAAACTTTTATGGACAGATTTATTTACTAAATTCTTGCAGATGCCACGCTCTTTTTATCGTGATTCAACTTATATCGTAGAACGTAAGAATTGAACGAAGTCATTCGAACGTTGAATCCTTTGAAAATCTTTGTTCGAGATAATGAAATTAAAGGACTCGTTTTTTTTCTTTTTTAAATATCGACTGTTCGGCAATTATTTACCAAACTCTTATGGACAGATTTATTTACTAAATTCTTGCAG
>NIPQ01043040.1:0-10773 GCA_002806875.1 Lepidotrigona ventralis hoosana | reverse complement strand
CGAAAACATTTATTTTTCCTTCTTGCAGCAAGGATGTACCGACGTCGAATCGGAAAAAATAAGCAAAATTGTTAACAAAACGTCGAACTTCAACTCTTCGTGTGTGTCGCGTTCGATTTTTTTTTTTGAAGATATGTACGATATAATTTTAAATTTTAAATTTATGCTTGGACAGAGATTTCACATTTCTGCGAACGTCACTAGAGAAATTGGATAGGAAATTATCTCATCTGCGTTGCAATGTTTTTTTTTTTTGAAGATATGTACGATATAATTTTAAATTTTAAATTTATGCTTGGACAGAGATTTCACATTTCTGCGAACGTCACTAGAGAAATTGGATAGGAAATTATCTCATCTGCGTTGCAATGTTACGATAAAAAGTCCGTCAGGTGCTTTAGCTTTTGAATTTGTCTTGTACGTTTCAACAATCTGACTTCAACTCTTGAATTTATTCTGTATCTGTCTTTCGACTTTGCAGGAAAAATAAATATGATATAACTTACGATTATAATTATACATTTGACGGCTCGCTCGAGTTCGTTTTACGTTACACGATGTATTATCTGAGAATCTCAAGAAATATCCACGCAAAGGAAAATATAATCCGTTGTTGTTAATCTCAAGGATTTTTGCTACGCACACTCGAGTGGTACTTGTCCCTGGGTAAAAAGTGTCAGATCTGGGTCTCTACCTAATTCTTGTCCAAATATGTATCCAGAGCTCACGTTATTCAGCTTGAGTTCCTATTTGTAAAGGACAGCACTTTGTCTTGCGTGGTTGCTAAATTAAATAAATCTGAAATAGCCTGCTCTACTCTACGCGACCGCACATTTTAATAATGCGTCTAAATTCACGGAAACGGTTTAATCGTAATTTTTCTTCTTTTGATCATATTTGAATATCCAAGATTTATGTACACTAGCATGCAATAAGATTTGTACGCTTGTAAAAATATTTTATAATATTCTGACATTGTTTCATTTTTTTATTTATAATATTCTTGAAATCTCATATCTGTCAATGTGTCGATTAGAAAAAGAATTATTTGCAACAATTGTTAACTTCCGACTACTAAATCGAGCAACAATAATAACTATTAACCAATAATCTTCTTTCCCAACGAGCAAACGAAACTCTGGCTTATAGAAGGTTAAATACCATCGCACCAAATAATTCCAGTTTATCGATACAACAGATAATTGATTGCTTAATTATTCTATAACATCCACACGCAATAGCTAATTTGTTGCAAACTTCACCGACACAAATACCGTCGGCAACACGGAACTAACAGAATTTTCGAAAGTATTTCCCCTGCAACAGAAACGCAACATACTCGTAAAAGATCTAAAGCGTCCCGATAGATCTAGCTCTAAACTATCTTTCCATTTATCTTTCTCGCGAGGGTAAATTGAATGGCATTAATCCTGTGGCTGGATAGCTCGGAGAAACTCTTGCCGAATATAATTTCAAGAACAGCCACTGATAGAAAAAGTTCGATCTGTGAGGGAAAACGTGAAGCAGCGTGAATCGCGTCTGACCCTCTCGGACGCGAGAGAGTCAGCCCGACGTTGGAAATTCGCTGCAGCGGCGTATTGACTTTTTGCCGGTCGGTCCGTCCGTGAGAGAAGCAAGAATAACCTCCTCCGTATCCTCCGACCGCCGGGTGACCAACGAAGGACGAGGAGGAATCTTTTCTCCCCAAGACTTTTTCCATTTCCGTAAAGTTTTCCCACTCTGACTACGACGTTTGAAAATCCGAGGGATGGTCCGCGCGCTACGAGCCCTCGCTCGAGCGGAACAAAAAACGATCGCTCGTTCCAAGAAGCGGTACAATGAAGGGGGGGAGGGGAGGGGCGAAGAGTTGGTTAGATTAGATTCATTTCAAAGCGGAGGGAGTATCCGGCTTTCCGAGTCGAATTAGCAGACTCGAATTGGATACGGAGGTAAATACCGATAGCAGGAAGAAGAACGCTAACGCATTTCCAGCCACTTTTTCTTCGCGAGAAGCTGGATTAAACACGGCTTGGAGAAAGCCACATTGTAGATACGTATCCGCGATAAACATCGCCGTTCATACGCATTTGAACACTGTCAAATTGAGTCTCTCGATAGGCAAAGTGATCAGCTCTGCTTTCTGCCTCATCAAGTATACGATCGATATCCAACGAGAAACGGGTCATTTATTTCTGTACAATTGCTCACCGTGAAAAAAAAAGTGAATTCTAAAGTAAAGAATTAATAATTGAGAAACGTTTTTGTAATATAATTTTGAAGATGTGATAAGAGTGTCAATCTTTTGATCAAAACAGATTGACAGCACAAGTTCACGAAGGATATGTTTTCCAAAAGTGATTTCAATCGTATGTACGATGTCTGAGATACGATCAATCTATTCTACCTACGTTCCACTATCATGCATTTCGTAGTGGTCTCTCTGTTATTGTAGAATTGCTTTTCAGATTGGATCGGATTAAACTATTAACGTCCGGAAGGATTTCTTTCGCGATCGCCAGACATTATAACGCCACTTTTAACAACGACGGAGGGAATTCTTTTGCGGCTGATCCATCATTGAACCAGCTCACTGGCGATGAAAGAGGGAACGGGGGAACACGAGGAAAATTTCTTTTTCTTCGTGATAGCCAATCGCTATCTGTCATATTTCATAATCGAACGAAATGGAGAAACTATACTCGTCCTTTTTTACGTGAAATGAAAAATGATCGAGCCGCTAATTTTATTCAATTTGTCGGCGACTGTCAGTGGACCTGGCTGGTTTGCCTGGCTTATCGATAAGTGAAAAATGATGCATGGAAAATCAGGTTAATATATATTTATGACAAGAGAACGGAGTAACTGGATTTGGCGAATTTTGCGTTTGACAGGAATACGGGACACCATCAATCTTGCGGCAATTTTCCGAACACCGCCATGCCGCGTAATAAAATAAAGCGGCCAATGAGTTTGCAAGGGAGGCAGACGCGTTCAATTCCTGCGGCCCATCAAACGTACGCTTTCCTGCGCCGCCCTTGGTTAACGATCAACCACGCGACAAACCGATAACAACGTACAAATTTTAATTAGCATTCGATGGCGTCCGGTGTATTTAATTGTCCCGCTAAATTACTACGGTCCGTGACTTCACAGCGATTGAGCTCGACCAACGGTATAACAAGATTGTCAGATTTCTAATTTCGATACGTCGCTTGTTAATTAATTTCTCACCTTATAGAGTCTTGCCATGTTCGCGGACGGGAGAAAGCTGTATTTTAATGGGGTTTTCCATTCATTCTGACCGTAGCTTCGATTTTTCAAATTGAAAATTTTGAAACGCAAATTACGTCGCAGATTGCACTGCGAAAATTCGACGTCGTTTGTCTTGAGTAATAACTTTCACAAACGTTTCAACGAATGACATAAAACTTGTTTGAAGAACTTAAAGATATCCGTGTCGGAAGTTTTTAAAAAGAGGCATATATTTATAGAGAGAGAGAATATTTTCATTCAGCAAAGATATGAAACAGATATCTTTCTCCAAAAAGGTAAACTTATGACTCAATCTAATATAATACAATATTTAACAGATGAAATAAAGTTTCGTTTCTTTTGTACCGTGAATTTCCATCGAGGCTCGTAATTTATACATTTAGCAAAGTATGTTCAAGATGTGACAATGGCTGATCAATCGTAGACTCGCATCACTGCACCAAACGCTCGAAAAAAAAAGCAGACTTCAACGCTGTTGAAAACGCGGGCAAAATTCCGCCATGATTTCTGCCCGGTGGCCATTGAATTACAATTGTGCCGGGCAATTAAAAACGGCATTTTGTAAAGGGGGAACAGTCTGTCTCTTCTCACGGATCGGCGATCGAACGTGACGGGTATTCAGCATGTCGTAAAAATTCATGGCCGAAATTTACGAGTGAGGAGCCTCGAAATTTCCGGCTAACGATCCGCTTCGAGGGGTGCCAGGTTGGAAAAGCGTTGGTGACGGAGCGAGAGGAACGAGAGGAAAAGAGAAAGGGACAAATACAGAGTGAGAGAGAAGAAGAGAGAGAGAGAGAACAAGCCAGTTTTATTGGAGGCTCGTTTATGAGCCGTTTGCCGGCCGCTCTTTTACGAGCTATCGATAAATAAGCGGGCCCGTTCATGCGATAAAAACGGAACGGCCACGACCGGTCTATGTCACCGCGTCGCGAGGAATTAGAAAAACGTAATTGCAAATTCTCGCCGGATTGCCGAGCCCTTCGTCATCCATCGCGTCGATTAAATCGGATCGAATCGTCCCCGTGAAAAAGTGACGACCGCCTTTTCTATCGGATTTTTAACGCGACGCCATTCACCCGGTGATTGTAATTGGCCGATGTTCCGTTCAATCGACGACGCTGTTTTCGGGGAAATGCTCGATGTAGTAATTCAGACAAAAAGAAGATAATTAAATCCCATTGTCGCGCGAGCTAAAAATTCAGTCAGAGTACTCTCGTTGCCTGGCTCAACTCGGTCTGACCAGTCACGGTTACCATCTACTCGCCACGTTCTTTCGCACGAAGGAAGCAAGAATAATTATTCTTCGTCCGAAGCACTTTATAAATGTGACAATATGTTTCAAATATACTTCAAAGAGACAGCTTCGTCTGCAACTACTATTCTTTGAATACGAACATATCACGGATAACTCTATCGATTTTTCCGAATCACTGTTGCTACTTGTAAGCAATGTAATCATTATAATCATTACCTGCTAATTGTTCCAGTTTTTGTTCCGAAATTTTTCATTATAATCATTACCTGCTAATTGTTCCAGTTTTTGTTCCGAAATTTTCTAGCTTTTCGATTCGCTTCTACATATTTAAGATAAAGTGCTGTTCAACAGTTCGATTTAAATTCTTCGCTCTGAAAGGAATGAAACTGCAAGATTGAACTGTTTCGTCAAAAAGCAAAAAGACGGAGGGAGGAGGGAGGACTGAAAGGATTAAACGATCACGTTTTACAGAAAATATTGTAGAAACATCGCGCCAACATTGATAAACGACACTGGTAAGCGAGTAATCCTCCCGTAGACAGGGGAGATGATGTATCTTCCAATTATTTAATAATTTTGATCGAACGGCTCATTACCCAACATCTCTAGCCAGTGTACTTAACTAGTACCCGGCTTATCGGCGCTTCCGCCATTTTTCTACCAGCGTTTCCACTCGGTGTTTTATGCAAAACACCACCGGTGGAGCCGGATCTCCGGAGCATCTAGAGGAGTTAGCTGTAGGAGCTTCGATCCTACCCGAGAGCATCAAGATCTGTCATGATAATCCGCAATCTCTTTTGCGTTCGAGTCGAGGAAGCTTTAACCAAGCTTTTACCGTTCCATTCAGCTCACGGTAAACTGCAGTCATTCTCACAAAGGCTCGCACAATTTTTTCCCTTGGAGTCGGGCTCATCACTTGCATCACTTTGCGAAATTACTTTGACATTTAATAATNGGGGGGGGGGGAATGGGAGAGATATGGAGCAGAAAGCAAGTTGAACGGTTCGTTTTAAACAAATTCTTACCGATTACGAGACGCTTCGCTGAATTTACGGCATGTTTTGATTTTCCATCCGACGAGAAAGGTTTCATAACTTGATCGTTAATCTTTCATCCTCGTGGAAATTTTGAGGAGATACGTCTCTTAAAGGAAGACGGTCTGTACAACTTCTCAAATTGGGAATATTGAAAATATAATGAAATATCTCTAAAATTTCTAACGATAAGATAACTAAGTTTCAACCGGCGGATCCACGAGATTGATCGCGTTACAATTTCCAATAATTCTTTATCTCATTGAACATCAATGCTACAACGAATGCAATAACATGCAAACTGTACGTCCAAGAGAGAACGAATGTCAAACGCAACCATTGACCACAAATTTCTCGTACAGATCTGACGAAGCTTCGTCACGATTTCCGCTCGAGTCCACAAGCTCTTAGATCTTACCTCTCAACCAATCTCTTCCCCTTCATTTCGAATCAAAACTCTCGAGACTCTGGCACAGAGGTCGCGCGCGTCTCTCTGAAGAATTACCGTCAAAACCACTTCTTTATTTCGTGCCGCGCGATAAAGGCGGCATTAATTAAATTCCAAGTAAGCAAGAGCTTGAGAAGAAAGCCTTCTCGCGTGCAGGATAATCTCGGCGCACTGCGTTAAAAGGCTTGCTCCCGGTGAAAAAGCAAATTACGCGGCTGTTGCCGCGGCAAACATATCTTAGAAACACGAAAACAAAGATAATCCGCATTAAACACATCCCGAGATCCTGCTTGTAAGAGGCTTAAAGCGAAAACAAGCAACGCGCACGAGGTTCTTCCGCTTGACGAAAAATATCGTAACGAGCTTGCCCCGAGATCGAAAGTTTCCTCTGTCAATTATTATCAGCTGTTGACACGACTGGTTCGTCGTATTTGCGACTTTCAACATGAGTGGATTGTACGATTGCTGAAATATACATTATCGCGGCGCGATATGTCGCTCGAATTAAGCAATATACTAATTATTCGCATACGGTCAGTTTACGACATGTCAGTTAATACTGAAGTGCAAGAAACTCTGACTCCTAGTTATTAATAGTTAACTGTAAAAAATCAGAGGTTTTTGCTACAAACGAAGTTAAAAGAAAATGTGATAAAAATGTTTAGTGTTAGCCTACCTGCATTGTAAACTCGATACAAAATGGTATAGTAATTACTATTGTGTGAATTATTATTGAAGTAGAAGAAATTCTTCATATTCACATTCTAGTTAATTCTAGAAAGTTGGAAATCATCTAAGAGATAGTATACTAACAATAAAAACGCCAAGTTTTGTCATCTACTATTAATCCTGGAAAATTGCAAGTTCTTCCAACTATGAAGAAAAGTACAACGAGACGGAAGATAAACAAAAATAACGAGAAGAAATGAAATCACGTGGACGCAGCAAGTTCAGATTAAAGCTAACTATCGCTGATAGATCTAACAGCCCTGTTTCTCCATCACGCCCCTTGGCGTTTCGACCCTAAAGGGTTTCGTGACGTCTTCGCTGGTTCGCCGAGGCCGAGCCCAGGTCTGAGACCCCACGACCATCCAGCTCCTTCTCCGTGTCTAGGTGCTGATTAAATTAAATCACGCTCATAGCACGGCGTGCATCTACCGGGCATTCGTTAATCGAATCTAACGCCGTTAATACGTTGGCGAAACTTCCTAACGAATTAAGAAACTGCCGCCAACCTCCTTGTCTCTAATAGGCTGCTTCCTCATACGCTATCGGCGTTTCGCGCCCTCTGCCAAGATATTACTCTAACTAGTTTAATTAGAGACCCGTGGACGAAGAGATCGAGACCGTGGCAATAAATCATTTTCTTCGAGTAATTTGAGAATAGAGTCCAATAGAGTCCTCTAGGTTTCTAGCAGACGTGGTTGTTACCAACGTACGAACGCAACTGGTTACTACATTGTTTTCAATTATCTGGTTTTTCAAGCGCAAGGACGTTATTAATCTTGGGTGTTGTTCCTCGCGTACGCAGCAATTCATCAAGTGGCACGGGAAGTTTTCGCTTTTCTCTCTCTCTCTCTCTCTCTCTCTCTTCGTATGCAACAACCGGGTCTCAGTGGGAAAAAGGTAGTACGGGAGGTGTCGCGGGTGTAATAAACGTAAAAAAGTGCCTACACGTACGATGGAGAGAAATGAGACCGCCGAAGGACTTGAAACAAAATGCACCGTCATCAGACACAGCCACCTTCCCAGACGTGATATCCAACCATCGTGGGAATGAAATCTCTTTTTCTAGCGCGTTTGCATTCGATTCCAGTCTTTTCTTTTTTCTCTTTTCTTTTCTTTTCTTTTCTTTTCTTTTCTTTCTTTTTCTTCCTTCTTTCTTTTTTTTCCTTTTCACTTTTCATATTCGAACAGTGAAATATTATTCATGATTTCTGTCAACTCTTTAACAGCGTAGAGGAGAAACTCGGGCGAGCTGTCAAGTATGACGCTTTAAGATTAATCTTGTTTCTCTACGGAATAATTTTAAGAAAACTTGATTAACTTTTCAGATAATTCTAAATACTCTTCATCAGTTTGTTTAGCTGCCTCCAGTTGAAACGTAATAATTTTAAAATAATTTTTCACATCTACTTTTCATAGAAAGTAGAAAGCATTTCCAGATATGCAGTGAATTTAAATCCAGAGTTACACAGTTGAATTCACAGTCTCTCACTACTCCGATCTTGCAGTAACGAAATTCACGATGGTTTGTCCATAGTTCTTCCATCGGTGGCAGTAATTATTTCTTGGTAGTTAAGAGACATCATTTGCACCTGACAGTTTACACATGCGAAATTCCCGAAGAGACAGAACCGTCCGACGATTCGGTGAGATTCGTAGTTACGATCGCGAATATTCAAGCAACTCGAAGACGAAGACGGAGGACTTTCATTCGAACCTCGTTAAGATCCTCTCGAAAGCTTCTTCGAAACGAGCTTTTCGATCCCGCCTAAAATGAGAGGCTTGTTTTTTCTCACGGTGCCCGAAGAGGACGATCTTCATCCTCTTTTTCACAAAGTTCTGCAGCCACCCTTCGTTTTGCATGCCTGTTATCCGCGCCGATAAATAATTTATCTCTCGGGGATCTTATATCCCTCCTCGAAAGTGCAAAAAAAAAACTATTCAATTTGAAGTATCGACGCTCGAAGGAGAGGATCTCGAGCATCGTTCGACAAGAAACTTATTAATCTCTAACCGTGAACTATTAAAGTGGATATTTCCATTTAAAAGGGTCAAAAAGATTTCTCTTCATTTTCTTTTAAAGGACGACGATTTGAAGATTGTACGTTTTAAAAATTTACGCTTACGTTATTCGATGGAATAACAAAAGTCTCATGCTCTTGCTCAAAAATCCTAGGATAAACAATACATTTGATTCAGATTTAGAAAAATTAAACGAAGAATCTGCAATACACGTGCAATTTAAAAATTTTATCTACAATAAATGTTGTGTATTAAAAGTAAAGACCTATAATTTTTGAGCGAAAGTATGCGTCGAAGCGTTGAGGAACATTGCAATGTACAACAACAACAGACATAAAACTCAATGGCAAAATTTCAACAATGCAAACAGCTACGCGTTGAACAGTAGTACAGTGGTCAATTATGACAAATAGCATATCGAAGCAGTGGTTGNCCTATAATTTTTGAGCGAAAGTATGCGTCGAAGCGTTGAGGAACATTGCAATGTACAACAACAACAGACATAAAACTCAATGGCAAAATTTCAACAATGCAAACAGCTACGCGTTGAACAGTAGTACAGGTCAATTATGACAAATAGCATATCGAAGCAGTGGTTGTTGGTGAACCTGTTGTTGAATTTCGTACTCGAGGCACGGATCAGAAAGAAACAAAGGGGGCAGCGTTATCGTGAACCAGTCGAACCGACTGGAGGGCCCTTGGTTCTTCGCAGAACCGAATCACAAGGAGAACAGACGAGGATAGATAAAAGAGAGAGGGAGAGCGAGAGAGAGAGGATGAACGTCTTGAAAGGTGGCTGCCCCTGGCAGTGCTCGTGTGGAATAAAGAGTCCTCCAAGGGCACTTGACCTCGATGTAACGACTTTGCACACGCTCGTAACTCGATATTGTGAAATCCTCTTATCGCGTGGTAGCAGCTGCAAGCGCATAAGAGCCTATCGAAAACGCGAAAAGACTGTACCGCGATTACTCGAACGCCGTGAACTCTAATTTCCCATGTCTGAACATCGGAAACACGGTGACAAACAAATGGAAAACGCTTCCCTACTTTTCTAGTGTTCTCAATTTTTGAAGAGCACGTGTCCATGTTTTGGAAATGCTTATTAAATCCTAGTTGCTCTACTATTTCATCGATACGCGATAACAGTTGTTAGTTCCCAGATTTTTAATTGGACTAGAAAGCGTGTAATCAGCTAATAATCTCAATTCTTCTCAATGGATGCTTAATGTCTAGGTACTCCGTCATCTACCAACGAATCGCTTGTACCGTCTCGTCTTTCTGTTCACGCGGAATACACCCCGACGGCGGGGATTGTCTTGCAATTTCTCGAATATCAAACGGATGTAAAAAGAGTTCGTTGACTGTATCCGAGGATGAATGGTACTTGGCCAAGGTACAGCCGTGGTCGTATTACCGTCTTTAGAGGCACTTCGTAACGCGGACAATTCTATTCAAGACCGTGGTAGGAAGTATAGCGAACAGTAATTCAACGTTTATTTGTAGGACTGGCCTTTAACTACCTGGCTTGTGTGCAGCCAGATTTAACCACCGTACCACTCGTGCCGCTACCAGCTTCCGTGAAAGCTACGTCTCTTGAAACGGGCCATGGTTTTACCCCGTACGCCAAAGATCGCCGTTTGCAAAAATGAAATTCTAATTAAATCTCCTCCGGTCTTGTTGAGTCAACGTTGTAACGAATTCCCCTCGCTAATCGTCTCTCGTGTGCATCGCGGCTCGAATAAATTCCTACGCTATATCGAAGCCTCGTTCTCCGCTCTCTCAATTTGTTTCCCACTTTCCGCAACGTTTGATCCGTGTACAATCGGTCAAACGAAGACCACCCCGTGCTTCCCTTATCAACGTTCCATCAGCCAGCACGCGTCCATTGCAGCCCTCTGTTGCCTGTTCGAGCGAAAACAATTCGACAACGCACACTCGGATAAGACAGTCACGTGCTACCCTGTGTTTCGAGGTACTATGAATATTAGGGGCGAAATCAAGTTCAATTCGAGTTT
>NIPQ01043015.1:0-10681 GCA_002806875.1 Lepidotrigona ventralis hoosana | reverse complement strand
TATAAATATCAATACATAAAGCAATCGTTTGAACTAAAAACAATTTACACTACCGCTCGTAAATGTGTATTAACAATACATCCTATTGAAATAATTTAACACTAATGGGGAATACGCTGCAGTTTCTCAAGCATTTGTAGAAAATTTTAAAATACAGAATTTCCAAACAATGTTTTCTATTGCATTTATTATATAAAATAATTTTCCACCAGTGTTCTATTTTATTAATACTCTCGAAGCTATTAATTAAGAAATAAAATCATTAAAGCTAAAAATGTAGAGATTATTTATTCAAATATTGTAATAAAGAGTATTTTAATATTGGAATTAATAATGGAAATATATTAATGTTCAAAAATAAAAATAATATCTACTGTTTGCTGTCGAAATCATATTTTAAATCAGACTCATTTGAATGAAATATTTAAAAAATAATTATCTAATAATTAACTATTTAAATAATAATTAAACTATTCAAGATAATACATAAGATAATACAATACTATTTAAATACTATTTACTATTATATATACTGTACTATACTATATACAAATACTATTTAAATAATAATTAAACTATTTAAGATAATACATAAGATAATACAATCATCTTATTTGACTCGATATTATCTTGAAGTTTAGTTGAACAAGCAAATAATTTTTCTCGAAATTATTTCATTGTTTGGTAAAATAATTTTTTATTTCCTATTTTATTTCCTATAAATTATTTTTCAAATAGTTTTTGATCCCATTGTATAAATTTCATCTTTTGCAATTTTAGAAAATTTAAAATATGTATCATCTTGAGCAATTTTTCTTGAAACAAATTTCTATTTAAATTCTATTTCTTTAATTACGTTCCCAAAAGTATGAAATTGCACAAACATTCGCAGTTACCTTCTCCGTGTTATTTCCAAAATAAAAATAATAAATTGGTAGAAATGATTGCCTCGAACCGATAATTTTTATCTGCATCTCGAATAAAATTTGACCCAACCGTGTCGCACATTATACGAAAATATTAAAATTAAAATTAAAAGTTATACGTTGTTTAAATATTGAACTTGTATCCTGGGCTTAAGCTGTTGAAAGCTGCAGAAGTCCGATTTAAAATATATGTTAAAATATCTAAGCCATCGAAGTGCCACCCAGTCGAGCTGAGTTTCTCTCGTCGACAATTCGATTCAAAAATAATCAATCCCTCGGTGAACTTGGATTCCATGAAAGAATCCAAGTTATCGGATAAAGCGCAACGTGACACTGCAATTTTCGCACTTTATTATTGCGCTTCGTTCCGAATAAGGGAGGGAAAGGGTCGCGGGAGAGCCGGTGTTATCGATTTATGGACGGTGATCTGGAATTCAGCTACTGTCTCGTACGTTGCTGAAGTGTATAGTGCACGTACCAGCAGCGGCATCGACGATACTACCGCTTGCACTTGCTAGTAAGTGCACTGGATCATCGCCGGTTGCATAATTCTTCTAGCGCGTGCACGCGGAATGGCTCGAAATGCAGCCTAACAGCGGCTGCACCTGGTGCATTCCTCTGCGTCCCGAAAATCGTAAACAATTACCGACAACCGACTTTGTTACACACACACACACATACACACTATCAGGGTGGAAATATATCACTCGCTCGTATACACTCAATATCGCGGGATTTAACAAATCGAGGATTATGAACTTCATTTTCTTTTCGNTAACAAATCGAGGATTATGAACTTCATTTTCTTTTCGTTCTTTCAGTTTAGCAGAAGCGTTTCCATTTTTATCATTAGTTGAAGTAATAATTTTCATGTTCTTATTTCGTAAAGTTCTTACGAAATAAAGAAACAATGCCTAAGTAGAAATTTGAACACGTTATAAAATCGGATATTTTATGTGTTGTTGTATGAATTTTCACTTTCAAATTTCGCATAAATGTATAAAAAAGAAAAATTCGCGTATTACAATAAATATGTGTATTTATATCAGACTCTGCATTCTGATCGAGAAGATGGCACTTTTCTCTCTCTCTCTCTTTCATATTTTAAAAATTAACCATTTCTGGGATAAATACAACGCATTATGCATTACCATGTTCAATAACTCAAACGTTAGAAATTACCCCATGCCAGGGTTTTCCGTTTTGCTGCAGTTATTTCATAACTAATTGAAAATATCTCATTCCCAAAAAACCAATATTACTAATCAAAATTTCCAACAAAATGAATTTCAATTTAACGACAGAGCGAACGGGAAACGAAAATGCTGGAAAGAGTCGTCACTATCGATAGGGGCCGAAAGACGAAGCTATTTATCAAACCACCGCGTGGCAGAGACCGCATTGGCAAAAAAAATTTCCCCGAGAATTCCTGTCGCGAACTATCAGGTCGATATGTTTTCATTCCGACCCGATGTGAAAATCCGAACGCGGGGGGAATTTCGGCGGAGCCGCGTCGACTTACAGCCAGTAAATTTTCTCGGGAGTAGCCGTGACAAGGATAATGCATTCGACTGGCGGCACGTTTCGCGATACGTTTCAGCCCGATCCACGAATTACGTTGCGGGGTAACTTCATCGTGCATTAATGCGATGCATTACAGAGTTGCTCGAGACGGTCCCGTCTCTCGCCGCGAGGAGTGCTTTTTAAGGGGAAAATACGACGCAACGATCGACTTATATTAGTCGTATACTCCCCTATCTCTGCTGCATATGGCGCATAAATTTTCGCCACAGCCGGGAACCCTAAACACGATCGATAGTGCAAATGTATATCATTCCACGAACAATTGACAGCCTAACTTTCACGATAAGAATCGAAGGAGATTTTCTGGAGCAGAAATTTCTTGAGCAGAAAGCTTGGCGAAGAATCGTGCAGACCCTGGTATTGAGATTTCGAACGAGTCATCGTTGTTAATGTTCATGCAAATTCACAGTTTCACGAGCATTAAGCTAAGGAAAATGGAAGCTACGTAAAGATTCGTTTCAATCAGAGTATTATAATGAATATTTTGTGTATTTTGGCATTTTATGTTGTTTCTAGAAATTTAAATATTTTATAAGTACGCGAGCAGTGATTTGAATGTGATTTGAAAGCCTCAGGAAGTGTAAGTCATTTTCTACTAAAAATAACTCAGGCCATTTCTTCCAACAGTGTGAAACAATTTAATTACAATATCGATAGGGATTGATTACTCCTAAAAAATTTTTCATCAAACACAAGTACACAGGGCAAAGTTGGCTTCAAATAAAGATGAAAAATAACAATGAATAATTTTCATTAATTTATTATTTTTATTCGAAAAATAACTTAGGAAGATTAACTTTATCTTCGATCTGAATCAGACAAATCATTGAAACGAAATAATAAATAATCTTAACGAAAAGGTGAAGTTTATGCAACGGAATTTGAAATTACTTGGAAAATAATTTAAAAAGACAGATAAAAATTATTTTATTTATAATTATTATTAAATAATTAAGTAAGCTCGAGAACTCAATGTTTTTAAACACTTTCGAATACTTATGTTTAATCAAAAACAGAAGCAGTATAATGTCTATAATGTTCAGACACTTATAGGAAGTTAAGAATGATATTTAAAGATATATAAAATACTCGTACTACATTATAATACTTAATTAATTAATGAAAACTTAATTGACTAAACCTAATCTCTATTTGAATTCAATTTTTTCAATTCTATTAAAAATCTAAGATTGCATAGGCTTCTGCAGTCTGATAATGACTAAACTTTTCCATCAATTGAAGATTTTCACAATAAAAGGCTATTTGCACGGTACAGATTGTTTTTAACTGTCCTTACAATGAAGAATAACTTCTGAAGTTAGTCTCCATATTCACTCTATAGACAGAAAATCCACAAAACCTCTATTTGTAATTTGATAAAGCAGTTCAGATACTGCGGGTAAACGTTGACATCTGCGAAAATAGAGCCTTATTTCCGGTATATCTGTAGCGAATAAATTTCTACCACAACTGTATAACGTGGATCGTAAATACGACCGATATAGCATAAAAAGTATCTCTATCGACGAATAAATACGTCTCGAAAAAGGCTCGAACGAGAATTTCTATCATTGCAAATTGTGGAAAGCTTTGAAAAATGCTTGGTAAAAAGCCTAGTATTCTGAAAATGAGATTCCATCATCTATGGAAACAAAATACTTGTCATTAGTAGTGACTGTGAATGATCATGCGGATTAAAAATTTTACAAACGCAACTAGCAAAATAAATGGCCTATCCAGTGAATGAACGCTTAAGTTTACACACTGTCTGTTAAAAATTAGTGTTCACGCAACACAATTCTAGCAACGTCTGTTAATTACAGCCTCCACTGGATGTCTGGTTTTCGTTAAATTTAGTGAAATGAATGAACGTAAGTATAATAGTAGCAGAACTAAAAAATTGTCATGAAGTTATGAAACCACGATAGGATTGTATTTCTATAATTGTTTGATTCTCATTTGAACACTATTACTACTTAAGTAGAGTTCCAACTTTAGCTGCAAATTAATAAACATAAACTCATAATAGAATCGTCAATTTAGATACTATTAGAGAGAACTGCAACTCCAACTCAGTAATCCTTCACTTAAGAGCCAAAAAAGTAGAAAAATTAATAAAATTATATTAACTAAACCCACTAATTCTGACTCAAATGTCGAAATTTATATATATTTCGATAGTTGAAGATGAAATCTCGTACTCACGAAAAAGGAGCTACCCTTTCGAAACGTCAGGGATCTGGCTGGCCTAGCCGCGGCCACGAGCTCGCCCGCGGTAATGAGGGTGAAACAGAGAATGCAGAACAGCAGTCGCATAATCAGTGAACGTCGGGCCTTGGGCCAAGATGTCCTCGCGAAACTTCCCGTTGCAGCTAGCACCGAACTACTCTCTCGCCTGTCTGGGGATCTTCGTCTCTGATGGAATCGAGTCGCTTCGGTAGACAGCGTTGCCCTGGGTTATTGATAACGGTGCTTTGCCCCACCATCGGCCAGGCATTCGCCACTTTTTCGCCCTATTCGCAAGATGGAGATCCCTGGAGCTCCGTCTCTCTTGCCAAGCCGAGATCTTATGAAGCTTACCCATTTCGCGGGCCCATTGTTAAAGCAGAAGTAGTATTCATGAGTATTTAGTTAGTTTTAGCGAGAGGGTTAAAGGGATTCGTCTTAATATCGAGATGTACGACGCGGACCAATCGTGTAGAACACGGAGAGCATTGAATTTCCTGGCACAGCGTTCCAAACACGAACTCTACAACTGTCCTGCCCGATGAATTATTAGACAGCTTCCAACACTAATGGAACTTATGTTCCTCTTTGCTTTATAGAGAATCCTCGGCTTGAAGTAGTAGGCAGAAGTGCCGGCAGTTGAATCAGTTCAATCTTCTACCAGCGAGACTCGATTATCACGATTGATAATTATACGTTGATCGAGTTTTTGGACAAATCTAAAGACGTATCGCGGCTATTCGCGAAACTTACCAGCGTTTTTCTCGCCAACGGTAGATATGTGATCTGCAGTATTTTTTTTTAGAGATGAAGAGGTAACCGTCAATTTTTTAAATAAAATTCTACATATTATTAAAGTCAATTGAACCTTTACGAAATAACAACTATTCGGCAGCAAACTTATACGAGTATTTACCGACCGGCTCGTTCAATCCAATAATACCTGTGATTTGCGAAAAGAACAGAAATACAACGGTTTAACTCGACTTGCTAATACGTCTGCACGTCATTCATCTTCATGTCAAATGGTTTTCATCTCGTATAAACAGACAATTTATAAATAGATATTTAATTTAAAGTAATCGCACGAAGCAATTAATGTCAGTCATATTCAATGAACGTACGTGCATGAAATTTTATTAAACAGGCCGACGCTGAAATTATGTTAATCTCCGTTGGAAAGAATATACACTGTTGCGTGTATCCGAAACAACAGTGAAACCGATGTTTAATAATAAATTATGTTGCACCGGTAGGCGCTCACCTACCTTGCCCGCTCGTCTTGCAAACGTATTTATGAACCTAATCTCGGAGGCTGTGTAACATACAAGCTCGCGCATGCCCCCTTCTTTCTTTTTCTTTTTATTTCATTTTTTTTTTTTTATCCCTGCTTGCACTGATTAATCTTTCGTTTAATACGAAAAGAAATCCAGGCAGTGAGCAACACGGAAAAAAAATGAAAGATTAAACGATGGAGGAGAGGGGTGGTGAGATGGGGAGGGGGGCGAGTGTATATCGAGAGGGATCAAAGAGAGCCGCGTTTGATAAACGGACCTCCGAGCTGAAATTATTTTCAGCGCAGCGTCTTTAATTAACGGGGAAATTTGCGATAAAAGTTATCATGGCAACTCGTTTATTTCATCCCTGACACGGATCGCCACGTCGCCGATGTAACGTATTATACGGGCAAACGTAGCGAGGAAGATTCGTTCGCGGTGTAAAGAAGAGTTAGCTGACGTAACCCGTGCACGAGGGATGTAACTGGGTCGAGAAAGAAAGCGGAGGCAGTAAAGTGTGCGATAAACGGATAATAAAACGTCTAATAATAAAACGCGATATATCGCGTCGTTGAGCGATAAAAACACTGATCCAATTGATTCTTCATACTACCTGTCGTCGTGTAATTCGCGCCGAGTAAATATCATTTTCTACTGTTCGAGAGACAGTTTTACAACTGTTCAAAACAGTTGACAATGAATAATTAAAGGATTCGAACGATTATTTATAAGCGTGGTGTATAACGTGATCGTTAAATATCGAAATTTCTTTTACTGTGTTCAAATTCTGAATGGCAATTTAATTTTCTCGGTTAATTTCACTTGACGTAACGATCAAATTGCGGATTTTCATGCGTTTTTATATTTTCATGAATATGCGAAACCTAAGTAGAAATTTATTTTATTTACGATATATTGCAATGCTTTATTCCCTGCATTTCAAATATTCACAGTTTTTAACAATAATGGGAAACAAAATACTTTGCTTTAAGATCAATTGAAGATGTGAAGGATAAACTCCACGTAATATATTGAATTCTTCACACGCTATAATACAATAACATGCCAACTACAATTGTCCATAATTCTTGGTGAGAATGGATATAAGCAAAAAAATACAAATCTTATTGTTAATTAATAAATTGAGGATATTCTATCTAAAATTCCCAGGCCAGCAGGACACAATGAATAAATCATTGAGCAATTCTCCTGTTTTCTTCCAGCCATAGCTGCTTCTAAATATTCCTTGTCTACCGTGAAATTATCTCCATAGTCGGGCCTGAAAAGATATTTCAATTAGACGTGTTCATATAATTGTAATTTGAATTCTAAATTACAAATAAGTCTAACATCTTTTAGAACAATTTCAAACTTTATTTCGTGATTTCCTTCCGTTTAAACGATTTGAATAATAAGTAAATTACAAATTAAACCACATGACAATTTGTATAATAAACAGAAAACAAATCAAATATTTAATATCATGAATGAACGACACATTAAATACATAACAGAATAAATAAATAATAAATTGAACAAAAGTTTTGAATTAATATCAATCAATTTATACCCTAAATACATTACTTTGATTAAACAAATTGAACAATATAGCAACGTAATAAATAAATAATAAATTAAACGTGTAATGCAATAAATAAGAGAATAAATAACCAATACATTGAACCGAAATTTCAATTAATATCTGAATTAATTTTAATTCATCTCTAATAACTAATTTTAATTAATTCTAGGCAAACAACGAATATTTGAGTTGTAAGCTTCGCGTGTTTCACAAATTACTGGAGAATTGTTATAATCAAAGTATCTTACGTCAATAATAAATGCAGTAATTCGCCAACCAAACCCTCGTCTTTCAATGGTGTGGAAGCAGCTTCGCAAATATCCTTCTTCAAGCAAGCCTTTCCATCGATGTTTCGCCTGAAAACGATCGGCAACAATTAGTGATAAATGGAAACACGGGCAACAAAAGATATGGGCAAGCGTTGTTTGTGTCACGAATATTTAACATAATAACGTTGTTGATGGAATTAAACTTTCGCATTACATGCTGATGAAATATTAACGGTCTTTGAATTATTCGTGTGCCGCGTTAATTTATTAAAAATTACCAACGACGAAATGAATTAATTTCACTCGGGAGAACTATGTGAATTAGCTATTAACTAGATATCAATCACGATGCATAAAAGCGGCGAAATGATTTGTAAACATATCGATTCGTCGACTATTTAGAACTGGTGAGTTTCACACACGGTGAATTATTAATTGTTTGTAATCATAGCACCGATTCGTCAGTATACGTGTGTATTCGTCATTCATTTATTCGACGTGAAACGAAAGTAAATCGAGAATTACACGCGGACAACTTTGCTTTGAGAAATGGATATATATTTTCTTGTATATTTTATGTTCTGAATGACAGGCAATACTTTTCAAAGTAATTCATAAATATTTGCCGTACACGGAGAATATAATTTATGAATCATGTTTTTCAAAAAAATTTATCTTCGACTTTGTGCCCTTTACTTCGTATTTCACAAATATGAGATCACAACGATTTCACATTTATTTATTCACGTTGTTTGTTTATTTTTTATTTACTTCATTATTTATCTTTAATCAAAACTGGAAACGATAACGCAGACGAAAATATCGAAAAAGACGGAGAAGAAAATTCAACAAAATTTATTTATACCAGTACGTTATTAAATAAATATAAGGAACATTCAGTCGCGTATTCAAAATCTGTGTAACTTTAACTAACAAATAAATTAGCTTGTAAAATGTTTGAAATCCTTGTTTGTTTTTAAATATTTTAAATTTGCTAGAAACACATTGATAGCTATATGTACATGGGATTAATTAACAACTCTTTTCTCCATCTAATATTCACGTTCCTCGTTTTGCGGCAAATATGATAAACAAAATGAGATACAACGACCCAGTAGAAACTTCGTGTCTCCTTTGGTACAGATGTTAATGTGAGAGAAAAAAGTAGTTTACTAAGATCGTACACAAAACCAGACAAAAACTGTGATTTTCTACAATTAAATAAACTAACTGTCAAAGGACTGTCCTTCCGACTCTAACGCAATGTTACTCTCAGACTATCAAAGAATGAAGATCAAACAATTTCTTCCCAATAACTCAATTGTTTCTGACCCAATATCAGTTCTCTATTATACGCGATCTGTACCTTATCAAAGTCAGACGATTTCTCCAACTGAGCCGATGGAAAATTGCGAAAATTTCCCTTTCTATTGGTTTCGAAAGTTTCTGGGCCTGAAAGTGAAGATAAATCGTTGACATTATTTTGTTCAAATATTTTCGAGAACTTTGCTTGAGGGGATGCAACGTGGACTATGACACGATGTACACCATTGAAATGTGTTCGCGTAACCAGATTCTCCTAGTCCTCTTGCTCGATTTTCTCTTCAAAAATAACACGTAAGTTTCCAGCCGTAAATCGGAGCACCATACAAAGTAATTTATTCATTCAATGATCCACTGCGGAATGTAAAATAGAATAATAGAACGTAGGATGTACTCACATGTCTAATTCTCGCTGCAGAATATCGTACACGGAAGCCCTTTCGTTCCAGCTTGCTCTCCTACGCCGTCGTCGTGACGAGTTCTCGAAATAGTCGGTGAAGAAGGTCGCGTTGTCTGGCAACGGGTATTGGAACTGAAGGTTTTGGCCGTAAACCAAAATCTGGCCCGAGAGTTGCACCGGAACCCCCAAGCCTAGGACTAGCTTGACAGAAATGCAATAAATGCGCGAGTGTAGACGCTCGATGTATGACGAATTCAGTTCGTGGGAATTTGCATCAGTTTCACGGGGACGAAATCTCGTGCGAAGCAACTTTGTCGCAATACTTAAATTCCAGTGACGTGCAGTTGAAGTTCAAAGCAATAGTTAACAGTACTTGGGATTTCTCATTGTTTCACACGTTCCTGATGAAATTGAAGGATTCGAGACTTGAACTCTGTTAATGCTGTTGCAATGTTGCAAAGAAGAGTTTCACGTAAGAAACAAAAATATCAAGTAGTATAGTACGTGAATTGACAAAACGAAAGATTGAAATAAATGTTCTTTCTTTTTTATTAAATTTAAAAAAATGCTCGCTGAACAAACAATTCGGTGTTCGAATTCGATTTCTAGCTCATGGATTTCTCTACAAATCTTTGGAATATCCAAAGAATATTGAATGTAAAAAAGTTTAACGATTAATTAACTATTGCAAACCATTTACCACATTATTCTCTATAATAAAGAGAACCACGAGAAAAGACAATCATCGTACAAGTTTCATATATGAATAGGGAATTATGTTTAATTGTAATAAAACTCTCGAAGACGTGGCTTCTCTCATTGAAAGCAGAATTTAGCGACATTAAGAAAGAATTTTAGCAATAAAAAAAATAATGTAGAAACGTTCCAGTCTCGAAGAAGTCACTTAGACGCAGCAAAGGAGAGGAACTTTAATAATAAAAAAAAGAAAAGACGTCCCGGAAGGAAAAAATGTCCTGGAAGTAAAAAAAAAGCATAACGCGAGAAGCCTAGGAAAGAAAATTGACGGTAAAAAATAACACCGAAGGTTACTTTTTATACTAGGGAAGCATCTCATCATCAGAAGCAGTCTAAGA
>NIPQ01043006.1:0-10756 GCA_002806875.1 Lepidotrigona ventralis hoosana | reverse complement strand
AAAAGAATAACAATCACCGAACATTTTTACTGCAACAATACATCCAATACACTTTAAAACCACTCCACTACTCTACACAAAATATTTTCAACAGTGCCGCCGGTCAGAGCAATCGGTATAAACGTACCAAATCGCCGATCGAAATCACGATTATCACCGTGAAAATAGTGAAGAGAAATTTCGACGATTCAGATTGATTCATCCGTTGATTCAACACGTACGGTCAGTCACAAAGGTCTGCAAATATTTGTCATATTTAAATTTCAAATATTCAAACAGAAAAAGAATACATTTTGTTAGTTAAAATTTCTAGAATATTGGCAATGCAATGACAGATGAAGGAAAGTTTAAAACACAGATACGAGAATTAATAACAATTGTGTTAGAAATTTCTTCATCAACACTCCGAGACACAGAACTTTGAGACAAAGAAAATTGTTTTCCTGGTTATAAAATATGATCAAACAGTTTCAGTTTGCAACAATTTGAAAGTGATACAAATAACGATGACGAAACATTCAGATTCAAGCTCAAAAATTGAAACTAAAAGAATTGGAACATTTTCCCACGCTCCAAAAGAGTTAAATACCATTTACCAATCACATCCCCTTTCCTCATCCCCTCCACTTTCTCCCCGTTTCTCAACTTCCTCTTTCGAGGGAACTTCCTTTAATTACAATGTTTTCTCCCACATTAGGGACATATCGGTTATTTTAACCGATCGATCTTTTATCCGTTCGTTGGTCCTTCCAGCTGGTCCTTCCTCGGTTTTCATCTATATCCACGGTAATTGGTCAAGGCGGAATCGCTAAATCCGTCTAGCAGACGGGATCAGACAACGTGTAAAAGCGTCCTGCGAATATACCTGCGGCGGCAGTATGCGGTTTGATTTACGCGCCACAAAAGACGGGTATCACGTTTTCGATAGGCGGATTTCCCGATAATGGCAGGCGGATCTACATGATCCTGGCACCACGTGGGAATACGAATCCGGACATTATCGTGGCGGGCCGTTGCTCCTCAGTAACCCGGAATGGATGTGCGTTCCGTTGCACGGGCCGCGCCTACGTGATCGGTATTCATCGGACCGGCACATCACACCGACACACCCCCTCTTTCTCTCTAATGACACACACATACGTACGCAGGCACGCGCTGCAATCGTCTTAAATTGATCATATTTTGTGAAATTAATCACACTGTACTCGATACGGACAAAAAGATCTAGCTATTGTTGTCACAGTGTTACTATTATTAGTATGTTTCAACCGATTATTTTTAGACAAATTTGTATTTTTAGAAACTTCTTTCGTTTATTAAATATTACAGTGATATTATTACTATTTTACAAATTTAATTAACTGTTAGGCAGATTACTATTATTCGACTATTAAATTAACCATATTTTGTGGAATTAATTGTACACTTGTTATTTTTAGAATTTACATTTTTGAAAACATCTACAGATTTCTTTCGTTTATTGAATATTGTAGCAAATTACACTAGAATTATTATCGAACAAATTTGACTAATTGTTAGACTGATTATTATTATTTGCGTCTTATTATTACTATTATTAGATTACTAGACCACTATTTGAACTTGTATTTTTAAAAACACCTATATCGTGAAAGTTTAATAGAATTGAATACAATTATTAAAATCGTTTAGTTTAAAATTGGTCATTGTATAAAGTTATAAAATTTTGTAGAAAGAAATGTATAGGTACTTGGTAAAACTAAGATGATTGGTTGTCGTCGTGTAAGATTTTCATTTTATATTTCATCATTTACGAGGTATTGTTGAAGATTTTTCTTCGCAAAACTTTGTATTGTTTTTCACGTACTTAATAATTATAGTTACATAGTTATCAGCCATACATCTGATAATTTAAAATTAAATTAATTTAAAACTAACATACAATATGAAACCATATAAAGACAATGTACGTAATATAGAAATTCAATATTAAATTTAGTTGACACACACTGATAATGACGTATTCGAATATCATTAAAATCACATCTAAACGTTTCGTAAATTCCAATTAATTACTGTTACAAATCAGCCATACATAAACGTCCACGTTTATAACAAACAAAACTGTCGTAATGACGGCAATGTAATTCAACTAGGAATCCACCGATGAATTGCATTTCAATTGAAATAGAACAGACCCAGTGCTCGAAGAAAAAAACAGACGTGTGGAATTTCGGACCGGTTCAAAACGCGGCCATTAATTCTCACTATTATCCGCTGGTTGAAAACTTGCGCAGCAATGGCGGCCAACAACGAGCGAACGTATTTATTGGATTCAAGCGAGCGACGAGCAGCTTCGACTTCACCACCGGAAAGGAGTTAGTCAGATACTGCTAGGTGCTGTTTGCTCGGATCTACGCTAGTTCCTAAGAGCTCGGAAGTTTAATTACACGGAGACGAGACAGTCCCTGTGGAAACTTAAACGCGCCATCGCTCCTCAACGCTATCCCTCGTAACTGACCACTTTAACTTGGGTGTCTTTGATTTTGCCTTCCTTCGATTAAACGTCGAGATATGCCCCTTAATCGTTTCTTATTACGGAGTTTGTACGTTTCGATAACATTGAAATACTTGCCCTTTCAATTGCCCATAACGATCATATCATTGATGACGAACCATATTTGTTCTTTTAATTCATTGAAAATCAACGTTGCATCAAAGCAACATTTCATTCGTTATTTGCTCAATACCTTTCCGTGATAATATTTTTATGAAATTTTAAAAAGTTCGAAGTGTTTGTAATATTGTGATATTATTCTTTATAGGTGAATTCATTATATACGTTAATATGGTATGAGTCTGATGGTCTAGACTTGAAAAATAAGATGTTGTCGTGGCTTATATTTTAATAAAAAGTATTACTATTCGTTAGTTTTATCTTAGAATTCATTAATTATATTATTTAATAATTACCGTTTCGCAATGTGACAAATACGGCAGTGAATAAAAAATTTAATATTGAATCTTTTTTTTTATAATTTACGTTGTTCGTGGAAGAGAATTTGTTTAATACTTTCTTCGTCGCTGATTTTTGCAGAAAATGCATATTCCACAAACGTGAAAAATAATTAATCAAATTATCGTTCCACACGGCATTTATAAATTTTTACATGTACATAATTAAAATCTGTCAACATGATAAGTATCAGGCACTGATACTTGTGACTTTCCTATTTTCTCCATCTGAAACATCGTTAACACAAACTTTTTAAAGATAACGATACACAGAATTAACACAAGCAGAAAATATTTTCTTCAACACGTTCCGTGCCATATGTACCACCGGTGGTACACGTTAAACTCGATCTTCAGGCCACGTATACCACCATATTTCTAATAATATTACCACAAGTACACGATATGATAGCTACTCTAAACAATAGAACTACTTATCGATTGATGATGTAATGAAAAATTGTTTGATAATATCAAATGGCCTGAACGACAACAAAAGGCAAAAATGGCTTGGCACGGAACGTGTTAAATAACAAAAAGTTGTAACTCGGCCGAAAGGAAAACATTTTCATTGCATCGTAGTCGAAGGTATCGAAGGGTTAACCATGAGTCTATCCCATTCTCCTGCAGATCTGCAGAGAAAATAAAATCCAACGGAACGTACCAACCATGCGAATAAAGTGCGTAGTCGATACACGTACGAACGAAACGGTAATAAAGGAAGGTAATAACTCGCTTGCCGTCGTGGAAACGTATCGCGAGGTATCTTCTCTCCTACTATCTATTAACCTTTCTTTCCTTTCCGGTTTATCTGGCATTCGTTGTTCGTCCTGCATGTTACATTATATGTTACTTATACTCTTCTACGTTTCACAGGTAGGATCACACCGTGGCGCACACGCTCCTCTTACGATCGAGATAAAACTCGGAAGGCAAGCGTGCCACGATTTTTACGGTAACGTGGCTCGTTTTCTTTTTTTTTTCTTCCTTCCCCCCTCCCCCACTTCCTTTATATGTCGATTTTTCTCTATCCGTTGAAATTTTTATTTTCGAGCCAAGCGTGATTCACCGCGCGAAGGACGAAAGGAAACTCTACGTTTTCTTGGACGATCTGTGACCAAAGAAGAGAAGTATACGTAGCTGAAGAAGCAAATGATGTTACAATTAATCATTTCACAGTGACAAAATCAATCCTGGAACGAAGGATCCTGTGGAAGGATATCTCGACCCTGTGAGTAATACAGATATAGAGAATACATAGTTTCGCTCGTTTCAAATATTTCAAAGAAGAATGATTGTTGCATTATTCGGTAAATACTAATATTGCGTTTGAAGGAAGTTCGTTCATATAAGTAACGCGGTTTAAAACGACTGTTATAACATGCTTTTTTATTGGAATTTTATAAAATATCAGAACAACGAAATACCGATTTACGACTTGCCATAAATATTTTATATATTTACAACAGTGTAAGAGTTTTCAGTGACTCAAACGATTTTTAGCGAAACATATGGTAAATTTTTAGTTTCGCAGCTTTCACCAGTTTTGACTTTTAATGTTCTACGTTTTTTTAAATAAAACACGAATAACAGAAAAAATGTTAGATCTCATATTGCTTAATATAGAAGATCGAAAGAACAAAACGAAAAGAAAGAGAGAGTGCAGCGAAAAAGCTAAAATTGGGAAAACTAGAAACTTACCAAATGCATGCATTGCAGGCTTGTGTTTTTTTTTTTNCTTATCCGCATTAATTTCTCTGCTTTAGTCATCGGTATTATCTAATAATAAGAATAGGCATGAAAATGTTCAATTGCTAATAAGTAATTTCTTTCTATTTAAAAATACCGAAAATCGTATTACTTACTTAATTAGATAAAACTTATATATTAACGATCTACTAGATATATTACTATATATACTACTTAGTTCTATAAAATATCGAAAGTGTTGTTACAACATTTGTTCTTTATATATGAGATTGTAGAAACATCCGTAATCTAATAACGATGTAGAGCTATCGACGATTCGATAAACGTATCTGTTCACTGATACTTATCAATTCACTATAATTAAATAATTTCACTATAAATAATAAATAATTCACTATAAATAAATAACACCTCTCGATACGTCAATAATTCACTACGAATCTGCCGAGAAATGAAATCCAAAATCCTTGTCCATGAATCGGGTATCTCGAAATAAAACTGAATCTCATTTCCTCGAAATGGCACTACTAATAGAGCCAATAAAATATCCAAGAGTCATTAAATTGTCAGGATCTCCATTTACGTTGCGATCAATCTTTGCAGAAGCTAACTTATAATTGCTAAAGACATTGCCGAAGTTTATTAAAGTTTAAGTAGTATCGGCGATAGTGTTGGACGAAGCTATTTTATAAAAGAAACGCGATAGTGGTAAGTCTCTCGCGACGTTGATTCTAGAAAGATTAATTTTAAACGACTTTAAGCTTATTATATTTTTAGAATTATTTCATAGCTTATTATATATTTAGAATTATTATATATTAGAATTATTTCATAGCTTATTATATATTTAGAATATTTTAGAGAAATTGTCGGTTTGAAACATAGAGCATCTGCTTTGATAATATACTGAGTTTGTTTCTTTCAAAAATGAAAGAGTAAAGGTATTATCAAAATTCAAATGTTTCTGAAAAATTTTTTTTCATGACTAAATCCATTATGATTTTCTCCTTTTTAAGCAACGTACATACTTGAACGATCTTTTCTCGTTATTTTATTGAACTTTGATAATTTCTCATCGCTATTGCACTTTTCATTACAATTATTAACAATCGAATTATGGTAAAAAATATAATCGATTCATAATTCTCCTATTTCTGTAGATTCACAACAGAGTAATATAATAAAATATATTAATATCAAAACTTAGTTTAAACTAGTAAAACTAGTTTAATCGTCGATAGTTCTAACGTCAAATATAGACGTTTCGAAGGTAACTTTGGTATCTTTTGATTATGTTCGTGAAAATTTAAATCTACGCAAAAAAAAAGAAATCACTATAATTAATCATTTATTATATTTCTCTCACAGGGTGCCAACAAAATCCCGAATTAGTCAGACGACTGGATGAGAGGTACGAATGGTACAAAAAGCACGAGGGGACAAGCCAGAATCGACCGTGAATGAAAGCGATCCGAGCAATTCGAGCGAGGGAAATAGGCCCGCTGACTCGTGCCGCGTGAAAAGAGCGAGGCTAGTTGCATGCAGGCCAGACAGATGAATACTGGCGCACTAATGAGCCGTTAATGGTAAATAAATGGACCAGTAAGCGCGCCTGCATTGCGCCAACCCGTGGGACGTGACGTCAGCCCTACGTCACCATTGATTAATGAGCGAGCTTTGTTCCTGCCGGGTCAATTACATACAATTCAGCTTCCAATTTCACCCCGTTCCGTGTCACCCTGAATCTTCGATCCTCCTCCCGTTTGCGTCCCGTGAACGCTGCCGTGACTTTGACACCGTCAACCCTCTCCAGCGGTGGTAAGAATGCTGGAAACGATGCATCATTATTCAAGTTTTGATTCTCCATCGGCTTGGTAAGCTTCGAAGGAAACGAGAATAGAAGATAGAAAAGAAGGGGAGCATGTTTGATTTTAGTCCTCTTATAAAGTGGATTTATATATTAAATATAATAAATATACTTGTATGTAGCAAAATATATTTATATACACTTAATATGTACATAACACAAGTTATTTATAAACGTAGCTGAGGAAATATAGTTCAGTTTTTTTTAAATTTGTAAGAATTTTTTTATGACGCTCTACATTTTGAATATTTAATATGTATTATTAACGATATTATTGTAATATTATATTTTTTTAAAGTATTGAGTAGATGTATAAAAATGTGTTTGAATCAGCATGAAGAAATTTGATAATATATTACTTTAATGAAATCACTGTAATATAATATGCAATGTTACGATAATTGTTCAAGAAATAGAATACGATAATTACAAATACAATATATTATATTTTAAGGAAATCTAGAGAAGAGAAATTTTACAATAATTTATCTCATTATTTTGCTCTTTTGATGGAAAATTATAAAAGTTGTGGAAAAGGAGTGAATATGAAGAAAAAAAAAAATTCTCTTTCACTACTGCGCTTTTCAACGTAACAGCAGAATCATCCTTCTGCACAATCAAATTCTCTATACTTCTATTGTACTATTCACTAACGTAGCGAATGACACACGCACGTTCGCAAAATTCGACGACGTGAACTCAGAAATTACCCAACAAACGAGGAAGGAAGGGTTCCTTGAAAAACTTTTCGAACTCGATGCATGGCCTGACAAGCGACAAATAAAATAAAACGAAAGTTCTGGAAACGCGATGACAACAAAGGAATCGACCGGGATCGTTGCAAATTTATCGAGTGACTTTGAGATTCTTCCGAAAAGTTTCTGCCCGTAACGCTGACATTTCCCAAGAATCTAGTTCCTGACAAGCTTCCAACCAACTTCTTCCAGAGAGAAAAAAAAGCACTGTTGGACGAAAGAACAGAGTCGCGTATCGATTGCGGACGAAGCTCGTGGCTGGTTCGAGAAAAATGAGTTTTTTGGAATTGGCGCACGTTGCGTTGTCCACAACGGGAAAGGAAGATGCAACCGGAAACAACGCAGGAGGAAGTCTGCACTGTGCTAGACGAGATGGCGAACCGATATTTCACTTCGGCGTAATCGTTACGAGTAGGAATGGGATTGAGCAAGTAGGTATGAACATTTTAAACCTTTTTCATTAGATAGAAACATGTTTCACTTTCCTTGTGAATTTTATAGTTGATTATTGCTCTTCCGATCTTTCGAATTAAAATAACTTTTCTCAATGACTCAGTGAGATTCTGCTTTAAAGTTTTTTTGTTTTTAAAATTGTTGTGAAAGTTCACATTTAGATATTTAATAATGGCACGGATAACTAAGGTAATTAACTTACATACATGCTTGTTATACATTTTTGTTTCATACACTCACAATCAATATCATATGCATCATATATATCACATTGGTTAACGAAATGAAATTTCTGCATGCGATAATTTGTAATCGTACTTATTAATATAAGCATATATTGTAACATTATGTTGTCAATTTAACAATAATTTGGATAAAATCACATACGAACTCACACACTTCATTTCACTACATACGTGCGTATTAATTAAAAAAATGAATACGTACATAATGTTAGTTACTGTTAGAGAAATAAAATTCCTGCGCACGATCCCAACGAATAATCTTCATCGTTGATATTCGCCTCTAAAATTGAGAGTTAAACGAAGCATTTGCAATGAACGAACTATTTTCATGAGAACTGAAAACCGTGGCAAACACGCTTCATCCTCCGGAAGATGAGGAAGAGGCGTGGGTCCTATTTACCGGAGATAGAAATGAAAAAACGACGTATTAAGAGGAGAGCTTGCGGAACAAATGACGGGAGCTTCCGTGCTTTCTGTATAAGAATCGACAAGGAACGTGTGCCGCTTATCCGCGGCCTGATTTATATCTGCTCGTAAGAATTCCGACGCGCTGAACGTATCCCTGTCATATCGAATCCGTGTCGTAGTTATCTACTATAGACGGAGTTAATTAACCAGCATGATCTCGATAACGACATCGATAAAATAATCTAAGTGATCCTGCGTGTATTTTTTTCTTTTTTTTTCTTGCAAATCCAGTTAATTCAGTTTGGTGAATTAACAGAATTTATTAAGCGCCTTTGAAACACGTAATCATTTTTATATCGGATCGTAAAATTTATGTCAAATCTTCGTTACAGCACAGGAAAATAGTTACGCCACTGGATGTAAATATTAGAAGATTTCTTGTATAATAATTACGTTTAATAACTAGTTAGAGAGAATTATATTATATTTAATAATTGGTTAGAGAGAAAATTATTTCGTAAATTGATTTCATCCTTTCCAGTCATGAAAACGTACGCAATATCGAGCGTGGAATTTATCATCCAACAACTTTTCAGAAACTTTAAGTAGATTGTGTAAATAATATCCTCGAAGTTCCATCTTCTTCTGAATTCTCAGATTTGGACATCTTCTTTCAATATTTTCAGATCATCCAGTAGAACTAGAGGGGAATAATCGTCATATGGAAATCGTCTACTTGTAACTTTGAATTTAATGCAAATTGAAGTAAATGGAAACAATATCCACGCAATAACTATAAGGAAAGAGTATTTCAATGCTTGGTGATGATCAAAGTTCCACAGTGCGGTGCAAAATTTATTACGATTTGAATACGTTTGTGTATCAGTATAGTTGACGAGGGTGATGGAACAGCTATAAATTATTTATGCTATGAATATAGAATTCGTCAAAAGTTTCATCTAGTTTCTAGTGTCTTATCGCGGCTGGTTCCTCTAGCAACTTGTAATTAGTTGGCCGATCCGCTTCAACGACCATCACGACATGAATATGTATTTACTTATTAAGGACTCTTTCGTCTCGACCATATTTTCAGCTCTCGAATAATTCGATTTGCATGGGGGAAGGGGAGGGAAGGGAGTCTCGATTACATTTTGTAAAATATCGCAGTTTGTTTTTGCTTTGTGAGGTACGCCGCGAAAGCTTGTATAATGAACGAATAAGTAAAGTTCATTTGTATGAAGAATACGGGAGAAATAATGTAAATAATGCTTTTAAGTGCAGTAAAACGTACACGAAAAACGAAAGGGTGTGTTATTATTATTATTATTATTATTATTATTATTATTATTATTAATTTTTCAAAGTCAATCTCCATTTTTTTGTTGTGCAACGACTGCTCTTAAAAAAGAATACAACTTCTACTTGATTATTGTGAATTATGTATGTATTATTTTAATGGATCTTAGTGGTGTCGGAAAAATTACGTGCACGATATTTTTTTTTGAAAAATTATTTTGGGGACACACTATCCCAACAATTTCGATGAAATTAAGACACAAAATACTTTATCATCCTGTGCATATTTATCACGACACTCTCGCGATCCATGAATATCAAAACATACCATATGTGAAGAATTATGAATTAATTATTAATAAAGCTGTGTTATTAACTCTGTAAAGCTTCTGAAAGCTTTTGTATAGTATTCTAAAAAGAATAGAGCTGAAGCTTATCTATATTAAATTATAGATTTACACGCACTAATGGAAAATTTTAAATTTCGAAAATAGATAGAATGCGAATATTTACTTTGCTTTAGTTTAAGTTTTACTTTAAAAAGTGAACCTAAAATATAGTACTTATTAAAATATAGTACTTATATTATAAATAAATCATTTTATTTTAAAAGTTACACTCATAAATACATCTACAAACTTCTCATAATCCCGACAGATTTGGTAAATCTGATATTAAAATCCAAATAAAATCCTACAAGAACTTCACTCTTAAAGAACCATTACCGCTTCTCATCGAAATTTCACTAGTTAGTAACTCTAAGCCGTGTTAAATCAAAAACATATATCTGCAGCTTTCGCTTCAATCAAGTCGTTAATGCCAAGTTTATTTAATACATATATATTATAAAAAAAAATCTTAATTTTTCAATCTTAATTTTTCAAAATCTTAATTTTTCAATCAATAAAACTAAAGGTATAACAGTTTATATTTCGGATGTATAGAGTGGATAAACTAAAAATCTAAAAACTATGAATACTTTAAACTGTCAAAAATATCCTTGCTTTACCATTTGCAACATGGTGGAC
>NIPQ01042999.1:0-10871 GCA_002806875.1 Lepidotrigona ventralis hoosana | reverse complement strand
CAATTTTTTTTTTTTTTTTTTTTTTTTTTTTTTTTTTTTTTTTTTTTTTTTTTTTTCTTTTTTTTCTCTTACTTTTCTTCTTCTTAAATACGAACTACGTGGCACGAGCTAAGGGTATCGATTTATACTCGGTGTACCCTACACGTTAGCGGTCTCGTTGGCTAGGCGAGTACCAATTATTATTGTGACTTCGACGACAGAGAAAGTGAAAGAGAACGGAAGGGAACAATGAAACAATGAAAGGAAAGAAGAGGAACGTTACGCGTGCGTTTGTTATCGATAGTGCCCAAGGCAACGAGACCAATTAAATCAGCAGGCGACGAAAAGCGAAATATCCGCGAAAAGGGGCAAAAAAGTAAGGGAAACTCTCTTACGCTTATCCAACTGATATCCCGAACGATATATATATATATATTTTGTAGATCACGATGGTACCTAGACCACTCCCCTTTGACCCCTCCCCCTCCCCCCTCGATAGAAAGAAGTGATACCGCCGCGGTTTTGTTTTGTGCAGAATTTTTCCGCTAGACTGTTTTTCTCCTTCTTTTTTTTCTTTTTTCTTTTCTTGCTTGTTTTGTGCATCCTGATACATACGCGTACGTACGTATGTATATATTATATACATATACATGTACATNTTTTTTTTTTTTTTTTTTTTTTTCTTTTTTATCATTCTATGATAAAATGCTTTTTACCCCATTGTGGAAGCGACGACGACGACGAGAGATCGCGCGTTTGTGAAAAAACGATGGCAAACTCTCGCGTGTGTGTATGTTTGTTTGTTTGTGTGTTTGTGTGTTTGTGTGTTTGAACGTGAAATGAACAGAATCATCGCGACGGTGATGAGAATGATGAGTGAAAACTGATGAACGTTTCTGACGAGAAAGCTACGTTGAGACGACGAGAATATATATATATATACGCGGCTAGGGCGGTATCGTCGGCAGAGAAAAACTGGAGGAAAGGAGGAGTGGTCACGATCCGCCAGCGAGATTGATTTAAAAAAGAAATTTCTCTTATTCTCCTTCCTCCTGTATTTCCTTGGACGCAGTTGGTAGTGATCTTGCAAAAAGTTGTGGCTACGTGGCGACGCTTAATCCACCATCAGTTCGAAGTGTACCGAGCCACGCCTCTCGAATCTGTCGTGGATGATGTTGTGCGCCCAAGCTTTGCACTCGATGTTGATCAACACACCGTCTGTCAAATCAACGACAATTAAAAATATACATTAACATTGTTGCACGAAGATTTCTAGAATACTTCTAGAGATACATACATGGTGTTAAGGATTTTAATAATTTACATACAACACCGTATATAAAAGTATCATTCGATTGAATATTTCTAACGTAAACGATGTTAATGCTAGTAAATTTGTTAAAAATTTTTATCATTTTTCAACTCTCTATCGCTAAGGGTTGAGAGTGCCAAGCCTTGAGTGAGTAATCGACACTTACATTTAGGCCTCTCGAAGAAGACAGCTACGAGGGGACTAAGGTATCCAGGGGTATTTGTGAAAGGGAAGTAATATCCAGGGAAACCACGGCGTGGAATGTATTGGATAGCGCCCATGTTCTCAACGTCCGCAGGATTTTCACCGGAGCATGACACCCACACGGTATCCAATCTGTTGGCGTGTTCCTCTTGTTTGATGTGCTCCTGAAGATCGGATGGCATGGTATTCGGCAGGTTTTTCGTGTCATTGTAATATTCCGGTTTCCAGCCGAATATCTGAAGCATCGACAACGAATTCGTCAACGTTTTTTGACGAATCATCTCGATCACGAGAGAAGACTCGTTAGAAAAAGTATCGTGACAAAAGTTTGTACCTTGTTCAACTTGAGGAAGATGCAAGGGGCAGACTTGTTGTAACCGTATTTGTTCTTCTTCGTGCACTGTCCCCACGTGGTCATGTCCACGTCGCAAACTTTACCGGGTGTCGGTGGTTTGCCATAATCGCACAGCATCCTCTTCTGGGCACCATTCGCCGAGGTAGCAGGTTTCTGGTATTCTACAGAAATTAGAAAAACTCAAAGTATGGTCCAAAGAAACATTCACAAAGTTCTAAAACACTGTCGATCTCTGTCTTGAGATGACAGAATTATGAAGAATTGTTATAAATAATTTTTAATAATCAAGAGTAATTTCTAATTATTGTAGAGATATAGTTTAATCATGTTTATTATATTAAATAATAAAGAAAACGGAAACAAAATAATAAGCTCAAACGACACAATTAAATTCTTTTATGCAACGCAAAATGATCACTCATTCGACGCTGTTTTACAACTCGCACGGCTCTCTCCTTTTTCAAAATAAAAATATAACTATACATTGTAATAATTTTCAATATTACATTATTATTCAGGCACTGTGCGTAACAATGGCCTTTCCCCCTCCCCCCTGTATTTACATTCCTGTGTACTTATATAACGTAGAAATAGAAATGGAGGGAAAAAAAAGCATTGAAACTTTGATCCAAAGATTGGTCTCACCTTGACCGGATTTAACGTGTTCCTGACGTAACTGGCTCGTTAGGACAAAGACTATTTTCTCGCTTATCGGTTAATATTAGCGTCGTAAATGTCTCTATGGAAATAATATTCCTCTCGACATCTGTACTTCAGTGTTCATTTTATTAATGCGTGGCGCTTCGCATTGTAATCGATTTTCAACCGATTATATTCAAAATATTTCAGAAGCACGACTCTTTTTTTTACGATTCGTGTGGTACAATTTAATGTTAGAAAAAAAATTCTGATAACGTTGGAATAAAATTGTTGAACATGTTTTTCGGACTGGGACGAATTACCTTCAAGGAACTTGTCCAATTCTCTGGTCCAATGTAAGAAGTTGCCTTCGTCGCTGGCTTTGTACCAAATCAAGGTACTTTCGACGTTGCTTGAAGGGGGCATGGGCCTGAAACCAAGTCCGGGATTGCTTCCGATCAAGGAATTGTCCAGTTGCCATTTCGGCGCGTTCGGATCTAACGTCTGGTAAAAAACGGTCAACATCGCTCCGAAGAATCCAGCCAGCACCGCATAAAAAATAACGTAGAATAACAAGATTTTCGCTGCAAATTAAAAAAAAAAGAGAAAGGAATTATCAATCTTCTCCTTTATTAATTATCATTAATATCAATTATTATCAATTATTATCAATTATTACCATTTAAACTCCATGCAACGCAAACATTAGCACGATATATTTTCAAGAACGTATGTACAACAAAAAAAAAAAAAAAAAAAAAAAAAAAAAAAAAAAAAAAAATTTAAAAAAAAAAAAAAAAAAAAAAAAAAAAAAAAAACCTCTGAAACGAATTGGAAAACAACACGTGTAAGCGTTGTTACCACGTTTTTTTTTGTTGGTAATAATTCCTTTTGTAGATACACTCACAGCAACTGAAGTCTACAACATTGAAACAATTATGATCCGAGATCTAATTGGCCTGAATTGGTATTGAGTAAGTGATGCTGCCAGTTTACAATAAGAATCATTGATGAACATTTATTTCGAGCGATTTGTCTTCAGTGGCAATCATAACGCGTTATGATACTCGCGTTTGATTGATGAAAGGTGCATCTAAGTTAATTCGCCAGTTATTAAATAATGTAATTTCACTCGAACGACTTCACTGTATCGAATATTTATTTTACATGGCTGTTCAACGATTAATCGAGCAGTATCACTATTTTTGTAATAACCAACACTGAGGTTGTTTAATTTAGAAGATTCGACAACAGGCTTAAGTATAGTCAAAGTCCTATTTGGCGCTACACCAAATTTCGTTGCAAAAGCCCGATCCAGCGAACCAATATTCACGATATTTTCACAACTCACTGATCTTGTAATATTTATCTTTTTAACGTCCAACATCGGAGGGATAAAAGTGAGTTTCACGTGAAGACGATTTTGACCTTGTACCCGCTCTACATATTACGACATCAATATGCTTGCACACGATTTTCATTCTACGTTGATTGTCCTGCAATAAAACTCATCTTCTCACTTATAAAATGATTACATATTTTTCATTCTCCTTTATCGCGCGTAAATTTCCAGCGAGAAACCGAGAAAATTTAAATGGTAGAACTTCGTTTCATCGTGTAAGGAAACCAGAGTAGGTTATTGATCCCTGTGGAACATGGCTGCCTACATTCTAACCAACATCACTGCGTTAATAACATTGATTTTATTTTATCCTCCTTTGTTCATTTGATGACATCGGTTCTTTGGCAAATATATCTTATTGATTATGTAATTTAATAAAACTCTTCGAATTCATCTTCTTCAAGTAGTCTGTCAATTAGGAATTTTATTAGCAACAACAAAAGAATTAAACTTGTCAAAGAACTCTTATCTTTCTATTTGCATTATACTCGAGATTATTAACATGATTATTATAAGCAGCAAAAAAAAAAAGTTCAAATTTTATTTGACATTCTGACAGAATCAACGATGTGAAATGCAGTGTGCTAAGCAAATCTGCAGAGTCAAGAACAAGGGTGAACACAGTATCTTGGTGTTTCGATAAAAATTTCACGAGGAAAACCACCCTTCTGTCACGCGAAACCTATTCCCTCGCTTCCGGGGTGAAACTATCGATAGTAAATACTATAAATACTACCATTTTCTGCAAAGAGATTCGAACGTAGGTGCAACAATATCAATGACCTACTTCATGAAAGAACCGTGATGGCTTCTAAGTTTGTAGCGCCGCCGCGTTCCGCATACGAAGTGATCGATATCTCGAAAAAAAACCGTGAAAATGTTACGTTACTACAGCAACCGCAATAGCGTGCCGTATTTGGACGAAAATATAATGCAATTTGATCTACTTTTTTTTCTTCTTCTTCTTCGACGATGACAATTTTTTTGAAAAATCTTCCACGCAGGATACACGATTCCATCACGGGCCAAATTGTACGAGCATTTGAAACAACTATCGCTTTCTTTTCTTTTTTACAATTTTACTTGACGAATCAATGGAAATATATCGAACTGAATTGTCACAATAAATTGGCAATTTTGAGAATTTCATTTCGTCACTTGGATGTCATTGCGTGATCTCGCTCGTGTAATCACTTGATAATACACGTCCACGATGCACACGTTTCAACTCAGAAATTAACTCACACTCATCCGTTATCCGTTTATTACATTACACATGTTTCTAACTAGGATCAATGCAGCCACTTGAATCCACGAGCTTGAAGAAACACCTCGTGCTTTCGTGTAAAATGTCATTTACCGTTAGTTTCTATAGTGTTAAAAGCCACGTTAGTTTATGTTACATAATACTATAATTTGCCTAGGCTATATTCTTGCCCCATGTTTATTCAAAATTACAATTTGAAAAACATCAGAAATAAAATACAAGTTCCAACGTTAAGGTAAAGATAGTTCGCTAATGCAGGATACGATATTGAATCGAAATAAAAGTTGTTCACGATAAAATATCTCTGAGCAGCTGATTCATTCGCGATTCATTCATTTCCTGTTAATATTTGATTTCAATTTTTTTCAACTGAAGTTAATTAAAAGTCAAGACCAGCGAACAAGCGAACCGTACAAAATCAGAGCAAGCTATTTCCACGGAATGGTAAGACCGTTGGATTGTATTGATTTTGGCGGAAGTCGATCAACTTTAGGAGAAGAAGAGGGGAAAAAGACAGAGGAAGAATAGCTGGCAAAGGCGAATAGATAAGCAGCTTTAAGTATGCTAACACAATAATAACGCGAACACAGCCGGACGAATTGCTTTCTTAACGTTGTGAGGGAAATTGCCAATTCAACGAATGTCAAGAATGTTTGCGAAAAAGAGGTTGGCGAAAGTTATCGTTAAAATGATAACGCGTCGAGAACGATGAATGACAATATTTGTCCGTGACACTCGAACATTCTCCAAATCACTAAAAACATTCAAACAAGCACGTTTACCTTTGGGTTATAATTTTTCCAGCAACGAACAAGTTTCGTAATTGTGATTTATTACGATTAGAATCGAACGATAAATCTGAGATAAAAATGATTAAAAATTTGTCATCGCAGATGCAACTACATAAATAATAGTTAAAAAAAAAAAAAAAAGTAATCCAATGATCTGTGCAACAATTTTATTACAGATCGAGCTTTTTCTAATTTAAGAATTCTTTCCCTGAGGGAAGAAAACGTATACGAGGAGAGATGCATATAGAAGTGGAAGCAAAATACCATGAGTTTATCTGTTTAGAATGTCAGCCTTTCGTTTCAGATACGTCAATCTATCATCAATGATTTTACGTTGTCAGAACAGTTGCAATTCTCTGTCGATTTTTCTCACTGATTTTCAATCGTACAAAAATCGAGTAAAAGTTTCGCGAGTTGAGAGATCACTCGCGTATATTATCCAGTATACAGTGATATTGGATATCGTTATCGACCAAATCTTTCCGCAATTGCATTACATAACACGACAATATGGAGAATTCATTTGTATACGTCACTGGGTAGTATCACACGGAATTGTCATGTTCATTGCAAACGCATGGAAACATGAAACTTATTTGTGCTACATAACATAAGTAAATAAATTGACGTTATTTTAAAAAGTTACTTTGAATATTTCCGTCCTCCAGTTGTTATCCAGCAAAGCAGGATAACAACATAAATTCTTTTCGTTAATAAAGAATTTATAGAGAAACAAGCGACCAACACAACATTTTCCTAATCTGTTGGGAGAAGTTTTATATTAAGAAAATATAGAGATAACCCCTGTGAGTTCCCTCTTATAAACATGTTACAGGAAACAAAAATAGAACGATGGGAACGGTGAGGATGGAACCGCCCCACCATTTCTTTTCTCGTTGAGAATCTTGAAGAATCCAACATGTATAAAAAAGAAAAAGATATTACGGAGACAACCACAGAACAAATATGAAATTTTTTGTCAAAGAATTACAGGAGCATTTCATTCGTTAGAAAAGAGCAGAAAAGTTGTTCTCTTATTTATGAGCGGAATAAATTTTTACAACAAATAGATGCAGCATAGTTCCGAGGCTCGACAGTAGGAAGAAAGAGACTCGAAAGAGGGAATGAAATGTACGTGATTATTTAATGGGATGAACGTAGCGAAATCGAGATCGATTGGACCACAATCAGAACGGTTTTGTTCGCTCGAATGCAGTAGAAAAGTTCTTTCTAGATATATGGCACCGCTACTGATCTGCAGTGCGCGTGCACATTGCGACGCTTTACGTCAGGAACGATGGGGTTACCATTAAATGTCAATCGAATTATCAAGTTTCGACCTTTTGTCACACTCTGGGCCACGGAATATCCCGAAATAATAATCTTCGAACGTCGTCAAATCAATTATCATCGATCATAAAATATCTCTCACAAGGAAGAACTCGAGGGGACACAAACTATTGTACTTGTCAATTACACGATCAAATTCGTCTCAGAAACAAGAGGAAAAAGTCACTGGGCGGCGAACTTGACTCGAGAATGGCAAGCAAGAAGGGACAAGAAGGGAATTTACACACAGCGAACGTTACAAAACTTACCCCAACTAGCGCCTGTGCGCCCCAGGAACTGTCCAGTCTCGGAGTTCCATAGAAAGACCCTAAAACCCTCCCATTTGCCAAGCTTCGGCGGCGGGGTATAATACTGCTCGACCTTTTTACCCTCCATTGCCGATCGTTTAAACGAAAGATGGAGAGAGGAACGATCGCTGATCTCTCCCGCGAGTCACCACGATTGGAACGAACGTAAAACGACGTAAAACGAAAAATGCGCGAATTCTTGCGTTTCTTTCTTTTCCTTTTTTTTCTCCTCCTCGGTCCGACGACTCTGCTGCTCCTTCTTCCGATCTTGTTGCCCGTCTTCTGGTGGAACGGTGCCGCGATCGAACAGTTCCGCGGGCGAGGACGCAAAGGAAGGAAGGGTCGATTCGTGCCCTCGTCTGGAGCTACTGTTCTCGGGCGCTCTCGTCCGGCCAAGGGATGAATATTGAGCGATCGAACCCAGGCTGGCCCGAGCTTTTCAGGCCGTCCCCTCCTTCTCTCGTTCTCGTTTCCACTCCCTTCCTCTCTCACTCTCTCTCTCTCCCTCCAGTGGCCATGCTTTCACACCGTACACCGCGGAAGCGCTACCCTTTTCCACCGCGTCGACAGGATCGCGCAGTCGCGTCAATACGCACCCCCTGGCCCTCCTCTCGCGACCGTATCGGCCAGACCAGATGGCACTACTGCCAATGCTCACCAAGCCTCGTCTGATCCTTCTCGCACCGACTCGCGTTTTTTATTGCCCCGTTCTCTCGTTCGCCGTTTCAATCGACCCCGCTGCTCTGCTGCGTGACACGGCGGCTCCTCGCGACGGAGCTTATTCGCGCGGATCCCCACGATAGATACATACAGGAGGAAATGATTTTCTCTTCTCTCAAGGCCCACCTACTTCAACCTTCTTCTTCTTCTTCTTCTTCTTTTTTCTTTTCTTCAACCCTTCAGAAAGAACACGTTCAGACACAGTCACAATCAGCGACGAGTAGTTTCGCGTGAGAGTATCCTGCGGGAAGCAGATGCAAAAACGAATCAAGCAGGCAAGATAAGGAAAAGTATTTTGCTTCCTGCGCCGCTCTTATCGCCTCGCCCCCCCGAGCGACAGTATTATTCAAACATTTTACATCGCGAGATATATGTAATAATTTATAACGAACATCCTAGAAATATATCAAAACCACATCCGATGTCGATAACGAGTGTGTGGATTTAACAAGGCATTTCAAGTCCCTCTTGCAGCTGGAAATAACATAGCAAATAATTCATTGCGACATCGTACATGTGTAACGAAAATCATTGTAACAATTCTTTTTTTTTTGCAATAAAATCTTAAATATAAATATATTAACACGAGTTACATACATCGATAGTATAAAATATATGCCTCTTGATAAAATTATTGCAATTGTTCTGCTATCATCGTTTAAAACACGTTCGTGTTTTAATTTATTTACACAATTTTACAAAGGAATCGTCTTAATCACGGATAAAAGTGATACGAATATTTACACGAAAAATAAATAAAAAAACAGAAATTGTGATTTATATGTGGAACCATAATGCAGAATCTATGTCGCTTTACTTTAACATCATCATACAAGCACACTCTTACATAACGGAAGTCCTGTGGATCGATTACACTCGAAATGTTCAATTTAGCAATATCCAGCGAAATAGTTCAATCCATATATTCATGCAAATTTGTTATTTTCTTATCTCTTTTTCTTATCTCTCGTGTCAATCAAACGTGAATGAATTTAAATAGCCAGTTATAAAGTTTAAAAATGAGAAAATGAAAGTCTGACACGTTGCTTCTTATATCCTTCGTCTTCGATTGCACGAATAGAATACGAATAGAAACTGTAAAAATAACACTTTTGCAATGAATCAATTGATACAGGTTATCGAAAAAACAACGTTGAATCGTTCGTTATTTAGTAATTGTTATGCGGAATATTTTTATTTAGTTTCACTTTCGACCACATCAAAAAATACATTTAATTCATTTTTATTTACTTCAATTCATTTCGTATTACAAATTACTATAATTTTCGTCTACACCACACAATATGTAATTATCATTATTATTTTATATATATATATATATAAATATATATATATATCCATATATATATATATAAATATATATATATTTATATATATATATATATATATATATATATATATATATATATATATATATATATATATATATATATATATATATATATATATATATATATATATATATATATATATATATATATATATATATATATCCATCCGGCAAATGCAATGCACCGAATCATTTTGTTTAAGTCTCTAAGGAAAATTTTGCTCATTTACAATTAGATTTCCTTCCTCGTTTCGTGGGATTCGCTTCTGCTTTGTGAACATTGTGTATGTATGTGTATATATATATATATATATATATATATATAGAAGAAACGTACGTATATAAAAAAGCAACATTTTATACAATTTTATACCTCAACGTATCTGTTGGAAATAATAAGTTTCTCGGCGTGTCTTGTACTATATTCAATTGAATCTGAATTTAAACTATATATCATACTTTATACAAACGAACTGAGCGGTGCATCTGTTAATTAAATGCTATAATTCTCATCACATTTTTTTTTTTCCTTTCTCAGAACAGGCTAGGAGTAGCTTCGACCAGTTTTCTCTCTCGATTTATTTACAAATGATCATCGTGTCTTGTAATCGCACGCGAGTAAAGGAATTTATGTATTAAACAATGTCAACCGTTCAAAGAGTTACAAATTCAATAATAATTATCAATAATTGTCGCAAAATAATCGTTATTGCTCTACAGAGAAGCGTTGTTTTATTTACACATCTTTCCTTTTTTTTTTCCTTTTTTTTCCTTTTTTTTTTTTTTCCTCTTTTTGTACTGTCGCATATAAAAGAAAGTACAGCTTCGTAAGACGCACGTGTTATCCTAAACACACCGGCTAAAAGTGTAGACGGATTGGTTGGTAACGTTTTTTATTAAATATTTCATTACAGGAGGTTAAAATATTTATAATGCATTCAAATAACAGAATTTACAAATATATCTCAATATTTCCATATATATGCATGTATATATATAGTGTGTATATACACATCACATATTTGTATGTAAACCTTGCTTCTTTCTCCTATCATACTATACTTCATACATACATACTTACGTATCGTACATTCTCTCTCTCTCTTTCACACCGATTTTTATGTACATGACGTAGAGTGACACAAATCCTCATACAGATTTTTTTTTCATTTTCAAATTTGTTTTTTTTTTTTGACGTGTATGTGTGTGTGTGT
>NIPQ01042995.1:0-10732 GCA_002806875.1 Lepidotrigona ventralis hoosana | reverse complement strand
GGACTATATTGATACGACGCTGAATTCAATGTCGCTAATATCCAAGTACACGGCGGCGAGTTTTCATCAAAGACACAGATACAATTGACGAATATTAAGCCGACAAGTTCTCTTGGGGGACAAATTCTGTTTGACGAGCGCGAAATTGGATGAGGAGGGTAGTACGTCGTGTCATATCGTAGTACAGTATGTAGTTACGGAGAAAATCGGTATAGGGTGTGGATGCACGTTCATGCATCGTCCAAAGCAATATCTTGTTTGACGAGCGCGAAATTGGATGAGGAGGGTAGTACGTCGTGTCATATCGTAGTACAGTATGTAGTTACGGAGAAAATCGGTATAGGGTGTGGATGCACGTTCATGCATCGTCCAAAGCAATATCTCCATGATACATTGTTGCGCGCACTTCGTTTAGAATTTTCGAGTATATCGCAATTAGTAGCACAAGCTGTTTCAACTGTACGTATCAAATTAACAATTTTGTTTGAAATTAATTATGTTTCCATTAATTTAACTCCGGCAACTCGCCGAGTAGACATAATATAGGAGCACAGCCAAGAACAGAATTCCATTTTTATCACGCTAGGATTTTAGGAAAAGACATTTAAAAGATATCAGACAGGTTTTTTAACATTTGTTGATACTTTTTATTTATTCAGATCATACATACTCTTATCGTATCTACCTATCTGTTCTTTGCTTTTTATTTATTTTTAATCTGATCTGAATGGATATTTAGCAGATAGTGCTAAGCTTATCGCTTCGGATTTTGATTCAGGCTACGTAGTTCTAGAACCAGTCAGTAGCTTCAAACTTAATGTAAATTGTTCTGTAACCTTTGTTTCCTAATTTTTCAGACTTATTTAGAAAATCCGACATATTGATTCGATATTTGATAATTTGTAATTAAAATTCATGTGTATAAACTTTTCGACGAGATGAAAAGGATAGATTTTAAATATTAATTATCATATTGAAGAAATCTCAGCAAAAATCTATTTACTTTGCCAATAAAAGAAATTAAAGTATCAATATCTTTCAGGCTTTCAGTTCCCTGGCAATGTGACGTTTCTCCTACCAATTTTTCGATAACAGCCAATAATCGATCAGAGCGTAGTTTGAAGATTGGTGCAGCACTGGCGAATTGCACGTACGCCATACAGGTGGGTGCATTAGTCGTGTTCGTGGTCGTGGCACCCAGGCTCAACAGCTGTATCCGGCAGAAGGGCTCCATGATTCTCTGCATGTAAACCCGCGTTAATACACACACACATATAGAGAACAAGCGATCAGTCTTGAGTGACGAGTAGGGCTTGTCGGTGTCAGTATCCTAAAGGCAGCAGAGTGGTCTTCGCCCATGCGGAACTGGCAAAAGGACACTGACAAAGGACACACACACACACACACACACACACACACACACACACGAAGGAGAGGGACAAAGAGAGAGAGAGAGAGAGAGATAAACACGTGGGCAGCAATTGAGTGTACCGTTGGAAGAAGTTAGATCAGACACGCGTCTGTATTATCACTTTTACGGATGGAACAGGCGCTGCATACTTGTCTGGATTTCGATGACAAGCGAGCGAACGAAACGTGGGAGGCACGACTCCAGATGGTGCATACACACGCGCACATATGTGGCGCGAAAAATACATTAAATAGAGAACATACGACACACTCTTCGGTATTGTGGTTTCTGTTTCTACCACATACGATCATTCGTACTTACTACAATCTTCCTTCGTTTTGGCTCTTTCCTTGACTCTATTGCATGATCTATGTCAATTTGTGCATTGTGGTGTGTTGCTAAGAGTAGACACAGTCATAGTAAGACCAGCAGAAGCCTGTAATATCTCACCGGCAAATGGAGAACGCGTTCGCCGGTCATTGTTTTCGAAAGTACGGGTGTTTCGTAATTAAATAACATCCCCGTGGTTAATTTATCGGCTGTAACAATTTGGAGAAGTCTGTTTGAACATCGGACATCGGTCATGGTAGGCGTGAGTGTGTACAACGACTGGACAAAGGACAAAGCTAAGTCTATATAAGTACATATCTAAATGCATGTAGTAGCACTTTGTCGCGACGTAACAGTAACAATTTTCAGATTACTTCAGTCTACCTCTCCTACTTGTTTCGCGGAATCGTGGTTCCATCTCCTGTCATCCAGATCCAGATCGATCGATCGATCTGCAGCTTAATAACTCTGTGCGACGTTTCGTGAGTCAGCGCAATTTTTCTCTCTTCCACACCGATCGTTTCGCTGTAACCAGCAATGAGAGAAGGACCGGAACAGCGTTCGACCTTGGAGTTTTAGGTACACACGCGACTCGTTTTTCATTCGGACGTTACCCAGAGGCTTGGTCATCTCGAATAATCTATTTCCAGGATAGCGATGGATTTTCATAAGAAATTACGTTTGACCAGTTTTTCTTTTACGTATAGAGCTGAAAAATGGATGGTTTTTCGTGACTCGTTTATCCTTAATTCGGCAACGCGCTTATTCCCCCGGAAATCGTTCATAATAATACGTATGCACGAGTCCTCTCGCACAAGTTTCTTTCACAAGAATGTTCTCCATCGTTGTGGGATGAGCGTCGCGTCGATGAACTGCAGAACAACGTCGGACATACGTATATTTGGCTATTGTCAGAGCGATATCCAGAGTCGGAACTCGGAAAATAAAATATCGACGTAACGCCGCAATTGTCAAGGCTGGTCACCTTGGCTTTTTTTAACTAAACCTGTAAAAGGACCGAAATTTGCTTATCGTATGTCTCTCAGTGTCTCTCAGTGTCATTAGACCCTGCAGAGAAAGAAGAGAAAGAACAGAGAGAAAAAAACCCAACAAGAAGCGTTACATGAACGAGTTGTCTTCGATTCCAATCGCCGGGTTGCACGGCCAAAACCTGTTTAATAGCTCGCTTCGCGTGTTTCCAGACAAATTACCGGATGACGTAATCCCGCGTAATCTCGATAACAATAAGAGCAGTTGTGTAATTGTCAATCTCGTTTCTTTAATACAACGGGATTTTCGCGAGGAAATTTGTATCGCGTGTAATAAATCACGGTCCAACAACTTACCATTTGGAGCGTCGTCAGTCGGATTCTACTCATCCGTATTTGACGAACGAATCGAGTCTGTTGCAGCATTATTGCCGCTTTCCCTCTATATTTTATTAGTCACTGCCACCATCTTTTTTACTTTCCGAGAGAAGTTTCTCTCTATCGACAACGTACGAAAGAGGGGCAGCCTCCTTCTCCTTCGACGACCGTTGCATGAAAACAACTCGTAGTCTTCGCAAGTCGAAGGTTCGATTTGGTCGACGAGAAACTCAACGGTTTAGGGCGAGGTAAAGAGGGCAGCTGAATTCCTGTTACAAAAGCCGGTGCAGCAAGTGGTCAATAATCATGCAATTTCAATCTACACATTGTACTTCACAGCACAGTCGTTCATGATTTGTGTTCATGGTTGATTTATCCACCCATCTCTATTCTCCCTCGATCCTACAGTCTGCTGCTCCCCGGTTCTTCTTTTTTTTCTTCTTTCCTTCTTCTTTCCTTTCTGGGCGATGCATCATGTCTATCAGTCCCGTGCTATGGCTATCTAACGCGCAATATCGTTCTCGCGGCATCTACCATATCACTTCGTATTTATCCAATTTGTCGCGCGTTATATTCGTTATATATTGATAGAGTCAACTGCTTTCTAGTCTTCGAAATGACGAATAGAGCGTTGGAGTGCAGTCCTCGTCGATTTACCAAGTAGTGACATACAAACGTTGACGCCCTCTCTTCCCCGTATGAGAGGCGAAGGTGTCTACATTCTTTTTGTCGAGCAGTTAACTTCAAAGCGCACTATTTGGCACGAGAGCGAGGTTTGATTCAAATCGTTTACTACCGTACAAACTTGTAGTTGCAATTCTAATCGAATCTATTGAGAATCTACCAGTATCTCTATTCTGTTCTGGACGACTGAAGATGTACGTGCAATTCAAATTACAAGTACTAGTACATTCGTCAACACGCGCGTTTAGGTCCTACGTCGTGTTAGATAAAAAGAAGACTGTACCGTACATCACATCGTGTCTTTCGTCGTGTCCCACAATGATTTGTGGCGCCCTTGGCCAAAACAGACTGGAGCGCGTAGCTTTACGAGGGGTAGCTTTTACTCTAAGGGGTAGGAGGAGTAGAATGTCTTTCAGTTCTTCTCGTTATTGGTCTACCTATTCTGGAGGACATCGTTGCCTTCGAAAACGATTTTAATCTACTATTATAAATTCCTACTATATTGCTGGAGGACTGCTTTATAGATTCGTTAAAGAATTAATTCGTAATGAACGGGAATTTTAACCTTTATCAGACGTATGTCTGCTCTCAGCCACCAAAGCAAAGAATCACTCTGATCGTATAATTAACGAAGTCAACTCGCTTCTGAGGTGTCATTTATAACTCTTACTAAGATTTAACTATTTTTGTTTTAAGTGCGATTCAATTAACTTTTTGAAAAGAAAGTATACCTATATTGGCAAAATAAAGTTAATGAGGACGTGCGTCGTGAAATTGAAAGTAGTGATGATGAATTTTTTCTTGAATTTTCCAATAATTCTTTTGAAGAGGTAACGGTTAACGGCTTCTTTTGAAAATGTATCTAGTAGTGGTTCCGGTAAATATGATTATGAATAACGCAACGTGCGAGGCCATTATGTATTTCGAGGAACAGCGAAATAGAAGAAAATTGGAAATGAGAATACTTCTATAAATGAATTTACGGCTTGGAAAGACGTCACGTGCAACGATCAAATCTTAATCAAAAAGGGATTTCTCCAAAGGCTCCATGATCGTTCGACCTCCTTTATATTGAACAGAATCCATCGAGTTTCTCAAATCATTCTTCACAGATGCATTGTTTGACACGATTATATTAGAAACAAATAGATGTGTTAAAAATAAAATAGAAAAACTCTATTTATCTGAACGGTCTATTTGGAATAACTGGTTTGACGTGGCAAAAATGAGTTGACCGTATTTTTTGACGGAATCTTGAGTATTATGCATAATCCTATTTGAAGGATTACTCAACTAAGGAGCATGTTGGAAGCATATCCTTTTTTAGAGATATATTTGCAATGTTACAAACCTCAATCCGACCAAAATGCGACCGCAAAGATACAATCTACAACTAATCGAACGATCGGCACTTTTTAGGAGCAACAATCAACGTCGCGTTGACGTTGTGAGGTGAAGTCAACGATTTTGAAGTTCATTAGGCTCGTTTCCAAACCCGGACTCTAGTTCAATTACGTGTGTAATAGAAAATCGAAATCACAACGTCGATGCCCCAAAAGACAAACACCTCTTCAGCAAACAGTATTTCACATAAATCGATTAATTGCAAGTTTATGATTCGAGTCGAGACGAGTCGAGACGATACGTTTCGATTAGAACGCGACACTGACTATTTGCCGCAGTCCTCTAACCTCCGGAATTTACCGCTTAATAATTAACCTTTCATTCAACTTACGTTGACAAACTTACATATTCCCTTACCGTATCTACGTTCTCATCTTCATTCTACAGCAACGTTGGATTGCACTTTATCGTAGCAAGAACGAGTTTAAAGCAGAAATATTCATAAATGCTGTTACGAAGCATTAATGAAATAGATATTTTATTGCCTGAGAAGGGTTTAACACCTTGCTACGACTGTCCCCTGTAAAGGAGGGACATTTTACTTAAATTCAGCCAACTAATGTTATAAAATTTTTCACTATTTTTGACAATTGTTAACGAACGTATGTATGTTGTTGTGCAATATAATACGCAATATATACGCAATATGCAATATAATACGATGTAACGACGTAAGAGGAATGATAATAATACAGAGTAACTTCTTACTGCTCCTTGCGAAAGTTTTTTTAAACGGCGAAGAAAATTTTCAGGAGATCGAAATACCTTCAACTTCTATACGCTGTAATCGATGACTGCTTTAAACAAAGTGGCATATTAGAAAAATACAATAGACAAAATTTCACGGGATGATCACTTCTAGTGCTGTATTATTTTGCTCGAAGTGATACTTCATTCACTACTTCGTAAATGAATCGTTATTAGATGATACAAGAAATATTTTCGAGGGCAAAGAACTTAATTCAACTTGCGTTGGCATTTCTCCAAACTTTCACAATCTTCTGCTATATACCGCTACGTGTGACGTTCTCATCTCCATTTTATGCCCTTGTACAAGCTTGTACAAGGGTAGAAATATTCCTGTCGCGCAGCGACATCAATGAACTAAATGTTGTTTTGCAAAGGAAAGAAGAAACGCGACGGACAGGTGGATGGAAATAGTATGGCCGGATTTTCTCGCTGGATATCTTTCGCTCCTGATCGTCCCAGCGACATCGACCGTCGTTTGATGATATGTCTCGAGGTGTCATTTACGATTCTCTTCTTTGAGTATAGAGCAGGCGGTGTCTCGAGGTGCTGCGTTAGACAGGTTTCTCGTGAAGAAAAACGAGCGAGAAAAAAAGACGTCACGTCGCGGTGCTGAAGAAGAAGGGGGAGGAAGTGATGAGCTATCAACTAGAAGAAAACTCTTCTCTACTTCTGCATAAATGAGGCAGGTTTCAACGGAGCTTTCGCTTTCATATCGCAAGTGGCATTGTGCATACACGTGCGTTAGCGCTTGTCCGCGATATATTGTCACACGCTCGGATCTTGAAACTACGTAAATATGGAAACTTACAGGTATTTCTCCAGCGCCGTGGCAGTGTGCCAGAAGTCAGAGCTTTCACAGAGAATTCAGACCATCTTCAATCCACCGTCCACTGTGTGTGTTTATCAACAGTGAATTATTCCAACTCAGAGTAGCAGAGCGTAGACCAACAAAATCGCCTCGTCGACCTCGCCGTTTGCGGACGCATCGTGTTTCCACGTTTTTCATCTATCCATTCAGGAAACAAAATATTTTCAGCCTCTCTTCCTGATCTAATTCGCCTTTTGTCGTCGTTCTTTTCTCTCCGCAGTTCAGAGTACTTGGAAGCGTGCAACGACACTGTGAGTTTGCATACTTCACGGAAGGTGATTTAATTCATCGCCGGCCCTTGCCAGTCACCTCACAGATTAATCAGTGGAAGCCAAAGTTTCATACGAGATGGCACCTGTGAGCAAACTCGAGGCAATAAGGAATCACAATTAGTTGAATCACGACTCGATCTAACTCTATTGTATCAACGTATAGCGAAGAGAGTGATTCCTTTAAAATCTTATGACATTGTGAATATAAAACTCCGAACAGCGCGAGAACGTTTTTCGTTATACTATCCGTAGAAGCATCCTGTTGATTAATATTTGCGAAAAAGTTAAAATTTTCTCATCACAGTGACATGGACTTTAAACATCCTGAGAATCACGCTTGATTTAGTGCAACAGAGGAATAACAACAGGAAAATTTGTGATATTCGCTGAGATGTAGACGTCGATGATCAACACATGTCAGAATTTGTTCAGGGCATTTGTTGCCGATGATAATTATGACTTATCCAACACGCCTCGAACTGGACGACCAGTTAAATTTGACGGTGACGACTTAAAATCTCCAGTAGAATCTAATCTGAGGTTTAATATACATATATTACATACGTTGGTTCCACAACCAACTATCCGAGGCCAACAAATATCGTGTTGCACACCAGTGTACAGATCCATTTCTGCCCAAGATCGTCACCGGAGACGAGAAATGGATTTTTGAGGCGTCCAAACAATGGCTATCTTCGAACCAGACACCAAAAACAACTTTGACACTGAACAGTTATTTAGTATTCCAAATTAGTGGAAAAAGAGGGCAGTTTTAGACATAAAAGTCGTGATAGTCCAACAAATGTAAAATAATTGGTTATTATTATTGCATACTCGTGTGTATCACTAATATCTTTTATAAAATTTACAAGTTGGCAACTTGCTTTCCGACGCAACTCTATTCTTGGAATTTCGTTTCGGATTGAAATCACGAAATAAAATCTGGTTTTCTAAAGATTCGAAACATTACAGCGCAAGCGGGTCGCATTGTTTTCCTTTGCAAATGCCACATATGGCATTGGTGCGGTGCGGCACAGTGTTCGGTTATTTGGCCGCACGGTGGATCACTTCAAAAAACTCAGCCGGTAAGTTGACTCTGGACAACGTGCATGCCCTTTTTTCGTTTCGCCATTTCCACTTCGTTTCGTCGGTCTTCTTTGATGTATTTTCGAAAGAGAAAAGCGGCAGATCGCGGCGGACTTAAATTACGCATAATTTCGGAATCAATACAATCGCATTTGTCCAGAATTTTTTGCGTCGATGTTTATTTATTCAATTATATATTCACCATTTTGTTCTACAAATTAAAACATTCTCCGTCTTCCATGAAACTCAAAGATTCCTTCCTTCCAAAACTTGCGGGTTTCGCGATGAAAAACATTTCATGGTGTTTTTTTCGTGTCGGCTTCAAAGAGTTGAATTCTTCGCCACTAAGAGAATTTTCCAAAGATCTGAGAGAGTGGAAATCAAAAGTAGCAATTTTCGTCGGGTAGTTAGAAAGATTTCACTGAGATTAGGTATTATGCTGATGAAATCCACGATGACCTTCCTACTAGCTAATTCTGGACGATCTTACTGAATCGATATCTCTAATTCGTCCAGTTCTGCGTGCAGTTTTTGTCTATATTTACCGACCGGCCGCTTGATATGATCTCGTAATACAAGATTTCCTCCCCAATTCAACGAGACACGGAGCTTCGGACTCTCTTCGGACGAAGACCGATTTTGGGAGTAGCTAATTATGGTTGGTTTCGCTTGCACTAGAACCACTGTTGATTGCTTCAAAAACAGTGCGTTTTCGTTGCGTTTTTCGCAGCGAGTCGTAGATGTAGCGCGATCCTTAAATTTTTCCCAGAACCAAATTGTTACGGAACACGTACGTCCCAAACTTTATAGTATCTCTGTTAAACGCCGGTCATTCTCGACGAATACCTTAATTTGATCATTCGAAAGTAGCAAAGAGTTCACCCGAACGTTCTTGGTCGAAATCGCTAGCGCTAAATTGCGCGAGCAGTTTTATCACCTAAAGCGCTTTCTCCGTAAATAGCGCATGCTTTCCGAAAAGCATCGAGTGCCAAAGTGAACATTGTTTTCTTCCATTCTCAAAAGGGTACGAAACTGACGCAAATTGTCTCTCAGATAGTATGTTCCGAATGACACTGATATATATACATGTTTGAATGCCGAATCTAGTCAAAGACTAGGCAGGCATTATTTAGACTAGGCAGAAAATATTTCCGGACGACCCGGAATACATATATATAGCAGAACGTGTGTCTAGCCGGTGCTGTTTATCTTCGAGAATTCGTGTCGTATCTCCGAAAATGAACATAAATTGACACTACGCGCGATACTCGGTGGAACGACCTTCTCCACAACTATCTGCTACGCGAAACATACAGCCGCTGCTTTTACATCGACTCGTTTGTTCCAAGGACTGAACGAGCGAAATTTCTTTCTGGATCTCTTTCAATTTCTGTCTCTGGCATAACGACAACTACTGCTATTATGGCGACTTATCGCCCGATTCGACTCGCACAGCCAAAGTGATTTGGAATTTCTTGGAATTCATCGAGACGTGTACCTAGAAACGGAAGCGATGCGCGGCTCGCAGAGAAGCCCCATTGATCCATCTGGCATTTCAATTAATCGTTCTGCTCTTGACCGCAAAACCGTAGAGAAGGCGGCAAACTTTAAACTTGAAAACGGTTTCCACCACCGTCCATTTATCTCTACGAGCGGAAACGCGAATAGTATTCGTAATCTCTCTGCGTTTGTAGTGAAAAAAGAAAAGAGTACAAGTTTTTGAGAGAAGAAGGAGTGGAATTTTTATTCCAACACCGAAATTTCCTCGATTCTACGTTTGCGAGTAATTTTGAATCTGCCATCGAGCACGACGATTCAGAGGCAGAAGTTCTCGTGAGAAAATTCTCGCTTGTGTAAGACGATTGGATGAGGACGATATTTATGCGGCATTGTACTTGCGTGGCATGCAGAGAACGCTAACAATTAATTTATTATTGTCCCAATCACGCCGTTATTGCTTTCACTCAGCCGCAACACGTCAGTCGAAGCGGTTTGCGGCGGCTTCTGCAATCGTCAGTGTGATTTAACAAGCGGCGATTTTTACGTTTCTCCGTTCGGTCGATCGTCATGGCAACACGGTTACACGTTCCTCTTACGCGTCTGTCGTCGCAAGGAAAAATTTTCGACTGAATACGTTTCCTCAGATGATAGGAATCCTCCATTACTCATATCTTGCATGTCGTTGAACTAACTTTTCTTTTTGGGTTTCTCTTTTTCAACCTCGTAAATGCCTCATGCCAGGTGACGACTGGTGTCTACCATGCAATTCTACGTATCACAAACCTGCTGAGGTTCGATTATCACTAACGTAGGGGAAATGAATGAATATGACGGATATTGCCTTGATTTTATTATACAGATTGAATCGAGAGCGTTGTGGTTTTCCTCTTCGAACTAAGCGAGGATTGAATATCGACGATGTATCGTGGAAATATGGACGGCATCTGAAGCAGTGAGTGACTTTATTAACTCAAGTGATGAATTGACTGGAATAAACTCACTGATCTAATCTGTCGAATTAATCTTTTAAATGTTTTATTTTTCTGCAGGGCGTGTGGCT
>NIPQ01042983.1:0-10748 GCA_002806875.1 Lepidotrigona ventralis hoosana | reverse complement strand
GAGACGCACGCTTCGCCATTGCGTCTGAAGTTTACGAAACTACAGGATAGTCTGAAAACCTAGCCTGGTTTTCCTTTCCTCTGTATTTTTCCTGTTCGTTTGGTTTCGATTCGGTCTCGTCATTTGGCCAGTCCTCGCCGTATTTTCCGCCATCTTAGCTCCGTCGTGTTTCTTCTTTCTCTCTTTCCCTTATTTCTCTACAGCCTCGAATTTCATATTATTTCTTACGCGCTCCGTGTTTCATCTCTGCTCCCTCCTGCGTTTGTCCCGCGCGACCCATTATCCTCCTTTTCGCCGAGCTTTCGACTTCCTCTCGATACCCGTACGTACTTGTTTTCCTTTCTCTCGGTCCCCACGACGCTTCGCCTTCTCATTTTCCGCGTCTGGAACCAACCCCCCCTCCTTTCAGCGCGACTTTTTCATCCAGCCATCCCGGAAATAGTCGTTAGTAGACTCTATTAGTCTCAGAGTGTTCCACGTACGGTGGTTGTAACAAGTATCGGCGCATATCGGAATTTATTTTCGAATTTTTCTTCGCGTTTCTCTCTCTCTCTCTCTCTCTCTCTCTCGAGGTATTTGATTTTCGAACGTGGTGTTCTCTCGTTCGATTATATTACATTTCTGCAGGGTAACTTAATTGTAAAATAATTACGTTTCAGTCTTTAGAGGAAAGATTCCTTTTGGATTCCTAAGCTTTAGACATTCTGGTTTTTTGGATCCGTTGAAACTAAGATTTATAGTCGAAAGATCGTCATTGGATTCTTAATTTCTAGACATCTCAATGTTTTGAAATCCATTAAAATTGGAATTTTTTGCTAGATTTTTAGACATCCTCATTTTTGAGATCCATTAAAATTAGGATTCTCAATTAAAAGATTCTTGTTGCATTCCTAATTTTTGGGATCCATCTCAAAGTTAGGAGTTTTAGTCAAATGATTCTTGTTGGATTCCTAATTTTTAGACATCCATTTTTGAGATCTATTAAAATTAGAAATCTCCGTTAAAAGATTCTTGTTGCATCCCTAATTTTTGGGATCCATCAAAATTAGGATTTTAAGTTAAATTTTTATCGGATTTCTAATTTTTAGACATCCAAGTTTTTTAGGATCCATCAAAATTATCATAAAAGACTCTCGTTGAATTTCTAATCTTCAGACATTTTAATTTTTGGCATCTATTAAAATTAGCATTTTAAGTGAAAAGATTCTTATTTCTAATTTCTCTTTTAGCTTTTAGATATCCTAATTTTTCAGATCCATTAAGATCAGAATTTTAAGTTAAATTCTCATTGAATTCCTAATTTTTTTATGATCCGTCAAAATTAGAATTTCAAGTTAAATGATCCTCATTAGATTCCCAATTTTCGAACATCTTAATTTTTGGGATTCATTGAAATTATTGTAATTACAATTTCGAAAAATTAAAGTTCCAAAAGATTTTTAGTAGGTTACGTAACTTTTAGGATTTCATTGTTTTCACAGAAATATCCGAGTTAACATTTACAAGTTAACGTTTACATTAACAATTACGGAAGTTAACATTTACATTAACAAATATCGTCCAAATATTTTTCGAAACTAGGATTCCCCCAGCGAATTGGTACAACTCTACCGAAATTAGTTCTTCGGGAACGGAGAAGAGGTCCAGGAGAAATTAGAAAGAACGAGACTCTCGCTGTACACACACACACATACACACACACACACACACACACAGAGTTTGACGTGGTGCAGAGAGAGAACAGCCTGGGGCTGTGGTATCTCGAATTCATATTTCACCTTATCGCTGAATTGCTCTCTGTATGTTCAATCTTTGCGCCCCGCTCTCACTGTCCGTGGCGCAGTTAATATTCCCTTGGCTTTGCATAAGATGTGTCGATAAATTTTCTAAAGACTGTTTCCGTAAGAAAACATTGAAACGTAGATTTTAAATAAAGTTACTGAAAGCTGATGGGACAGCGAAATGAAATTCTCAGAGATCCCTCTTACAATTGGATGTGCAACAAAATCTCTTGGATGTTTGATCGTTAATTAAAAAATGCCAAATACCATGATAATTTCTAATACCGCAGATAATTGCGTAACATAAAAATGCACGAAACAAAAAATACATAAAATAATAATTGTAAAAAATAAATGTAAAAAAATAATTGTATTAATTTTTACGTCAATGAAATATCAGTAGTCGCATTCTCAGAAATATGAAAATGGCACGAAAATCCGGCAGTCTCGTGTGTGATAACTTTCCACATTATAAATATCGTTCCTCGAAAACATATCAACAGACCGTCTATACCATCTCTCGAGAAGAAAAACCTTTCGATTCTTTTCAGTCGGTTAGATCTGTCTCAACAGATGGAAAATTGCGTGACCACCGATTGACACGCAGTTCAATTCGAGGAGGACGAAGAGCAGCGAATTTCCAAGATATCGAGTTATACCTCTGACTGGCCCCTTATCATCGGACTCCTTGTTCTTCCGTCATTGGTCGCCACAGTAGTCGCTCGTCAGTAGTCGAGGTCAAACCCAGTGCAAGTTTGCCCTCTCACGCGGCCGAGGATGCTGCAGCTCGAGATATAGAGTCGCCGATCCTCGATTGCCTCAAAGTACCCACTCGCTGTGAGAGTTAGCTGGCTGCTGCTGCTGCTTCTCCTCCGTCTTCGACAAAGCGCGATAATCCGACCAAACTTTCGTTCGACGAAGACGCTGGGAACCCGGAACCAGAGCCAGAGAGGAAGTGGTACGGGTATTGGATTGGTGACTACTGCGAGAAGATAGGGCAAAGAGCGATAGAGAGAGAGAGAGAGAGAGAGAGAGAGGGAAAAAGAGGACATGCAAGAATTGAATATCTATTATTCCGAAGGCTAGACGATGAAAACGTTGAAGAGGGTGAACCGGTGGTTCTTGAAAGTTCACCTCGTTCTTTTCGATTGCGTCGTTACACTATTTTCTTGGCGACACCGAGGGGACTCTCCCTGTCAGCCGATCGTTCGACTGCTCCTCACGGCCGAGCAACTTTTCGCGGATGAATGTTCGATTCTTCATGTTTTTCCGACTCGGCTCGGAGAACCGGGCGATGATCGATGAGCGAATAACGACGAACAGCAGCGCAAGAACAACGTTCGAGAATTGAGAACGTTCTTTCGTAACGTGATTCTGCATATTCCATTGGAAATGTTAACGACTGTCTTTCCTACATATATAAGAATGCACGCGGTGATTGCGATTCGCTTCACTCACTTTACTGACGATAAAAGTAGCTTGTGGAAATTATTGGAGATGAAAGTTCGGAAGCAAGGTAATAAATAAATTCGTTTGAATTTTGTACGTTCATCCACGTACACAGTGACAATAATTTAAAGTGAAAAGAAGCTGTACTTACCTATTTAATACTTGCTTCACGTATCAAACGTTTAAACTCGACGCTTCTCAAGCGAGAATTGTCGCCGATTCGGCGCGGTAATTTACAAAAATAAATCTCCGGATTTACGCGAAACGGTAAATTCTGCTACCAGATCATCATTTAACTGGCGCGTTCGCAAAATATCAGCACCAGTCGTGGCATTAGTTACCTATTACCAGTTTGTCGCGGGAAATAGTTTCAATTTATCGGAATCGCAACGCGTGAACGTGCCGTGAAATATGAATACACGCGGGCAGACATATATCAGAGGGAACGATCTTTCATTTATCGGGCAAAGGAGGATTATTGTAACCGGAAAGGGAGAAAATTGAATGCGTTTAGGTCGATGGGGGAGGGGCATTAAAAGAAGATCACCGGCCCCTCGGATTTCCTTGGGAATCCCCATTTCTTCTGAACATAGCATGTTAAGGCTGAAAGTGGGTGTGATTTGTCTACTCAACGATGTGACAGCTCCCTTTTTCGTGTCCTCGGTTCCTTTTTTTTCACCCCGCGCGGCTCCCAATAATATTTTCATCGCGAATGTGACGTAGTTAATCTTGCGTACTATACCTCGCTGGAAAATATTATTCCTTGGGAACGTCATCTCAGTTCAGGATGTTAACAGAAGATTTAGAGAACAAATCTTCCTTTTTTTTTTATCTCACACATTTTATTCCAGTCTCGTTACTACTCCAGCGTATAAATTTGACAACACGCGTGGTAAACTTGTCCGCTCGGAATTACACAATTCATTCTTTCGTTTTTATTCAATTTTCTCTCATTTTTGATTTCAGCTTTGTCTGAACTCTGCGGGGATTTTGCTCAAGGATTTTTGAATAGTGGAACAGCACGCGAAAAATTGTTCGCGCAATTTATTCCAATTTCATCGTATAAATACCCGGGAACTTTTCATTTAGCTATTTGGAAAATTCGATTGAGCTTATATTCAGCATCGATGAGAATTTGAAAAATCTTATTCGACTAATTGAATCTGAACTTACTGAAAAGTAACATGAGACAAAGAAAAGAAGTTTGACAGTGTTGCAATATCGTGGCAAATTCACGAAGAAAAGTGGCTCGATTAATTCGCACGAACGTGGAAGTATCCAATTTCTTAAAGAAGCACGTAAGAAGGTCCTGTTCGAGGAGCGCGATCGATCGATGAGATATATATTCAAGAATGAATCGTGTCACGGGGAAATGGCAAGGAAAGAGCGACGCTTTACGCGCCAACAAATAATAGATCGCGTTGCGATGATCGAGAGGACCATTTATCTTCTGAGTGAATCACGGCCCACGGGGAGGAAAGAATAATGACAAAACGCTTACCTTGCCGGAGCCCCTCGAGTTGCATAAGAGAACGCCGGCAGCATGGATTCTGTACTCCTTGTCGAGCTGCTCGTGCTGTCCTTGAATTTTCCTGCCGGCAAAATGAACGAAGAATGTCGCATTACACATTCGGTTCTATCGTTCATTAACGTAAAGAGGAGAAACTATTTATAGGATAATCTTTCGCAAGATCAATTTTCATCTTTGACTTTGACACGCGCGATCGAAAAGTTTAAAAAGAACTTTTAAATAGAAAGTTTTTTTAGGAACCTTCAGAAATTTTTTTAAATAGAAAACATGGGGAACTTGTTTGAGAAATGTTCTTAGAAATAAAAGTTTCAGAGAGAAAAGAACTTGCGAGATATTATATAGAAATAAAAATTCTTCCTGCCGTAGGAACAGATAATATTAAAAATATTTATTTCTGACACTGACACTGAATGCTGTTCAACGAACATAAAAATGGATTTTTAATTAAATGGCTTGTTTCCGTGGAACTTTCATTTCAGACTCTAAAATATCTGTTCCGTGAGAACAGCATTTGAAAGTGTTCGCTTTTTTCCATAAAAATTCCACAAAGGCAGATTTTTTTTTAAGAATGAAAAGAACCTGTTAATTTTAATCCCTGGATTACTTGCCTTTTTTTTGTTAATTAGTAAATTGGAGATTTCCATGCCTTTACCGTCAACTCATCTTGGTGATCTTAATTAATTTGTTTGCAAAAAGTTGTTCCAATTCCAAGATATTAGCAACATTATTTGCCACAATTTGCATAAATGTCCACGGTCCATTAATTAGTATTTGATCTTTCAACCTGGGCAGAAATTTCAAGAGACCCATGCGAGAAAGGGCAAGTTTCAGTTGCAGTATAAAGTTCAAACAAAAAAGTTCCCGACAGTAATATAAACTTTGCGTCACTTGTACTGCAACTTTTCTTTATGGTTCTTGAATACAGCTTTTCTTATTCACCATCATCCCATAGAAGTTTCGATTGATTAATATTTCCCGTGAACTTGTTAACAAGGATTATTTTAATCTTCATTATACTCTTGTAAAGTTCCCGTTGCTGAACTATTCTTCGAGCAAATTGCCTAGCGATATTCAGCTGAAGGTTTTCAACTTTACGTTTATTTGATTCACTATCGCAAGCTTTATTTACAAAAGAGGGAACGAATAATTAAAAAGTTTTCGCCAATAATATATATTAACACGGAATGTGCGTCAGTGTATGAAATTAAACTCCAGATGAAGTTTATTTTAACGTATTATTTCAACTAAAAATATCAGAATAACTGTCGTTGTATAATAAATATAATAAACAATAAGCAATGCTTTGATGCTTTGATAATGTTCGTTCCTCTCGGAACCTCGAATAATCGAGAATTTCCTATTAAAGCACAGACACATTATCCAAACTCGTAAGTATAACGTTTAATTGGGATAAAATATTCATAAACCAATTAACAACATATACACCATGATCATTGTATGTTGTACGACGATAGATAATCGACAGTAATTAATTAATTATTGAACGGATCATTACGATCAACCTAGCGTACGAGCGTATCTCCGACTAGAATTATCCTTCGCTAATTAATCATCCTCCAACTTTGAAACTAACCTTCGTTGCTCCGTTCTCTCTGCCACTTTGTCTCGAATTTCGTTACACGTGTATGGTACGTAGAATGGTTATAAAATGTTTATATGTAACTGAGATATACGAAATTTATGATGACCATTATGTAGAATGGTTATAAAATGTTTATATGTAACTGAGATATACTGATACTTATATGTAACTTATATGTAACTGAGATATACGAAATTTATTAAACTTTTACATAACTTGTATAATCAAAAAATTTACCACGAAAATAAAGCATAGAGCTTATAAATAAAAGGGCGGTCTATTGGAAAATAAAAATAATGCACGATATATTTTCTTTAGCTGAATTTTTTTTTTTTTTTATATCGAAACTGTTCTAATTTTAAGTGAAAAGGAATCGTACGATACACTAAACTTAGATTTCAAAGCTTTTCAAATTTTATTGTAAATTGTTATAGTATGTAAAAGCATTGAAAAATTTTTTTCATAACCGAGTGAGTGAGTCTAAGTGAGTTTAATTTGAAGGAGATCGAAGCCTCCTCTTCACAACGATATCTTGAAACTTCTTATCAAATTATTGAATATTTCTTGAATGTTCGTCATCTGAGCCTAATATTCAAAGTTCAATAAAAAATAAATCATACATCAAATTTTTTGGTGTCGTTGCAAAGAGTGTAGATCAAATTTTCAATTTTTTCCCCCACTCGATGTAAAAGCATTTTAGAATAAAATTAACGACTTGACTTCGTCAAGCTTTAGAATGAGCCCAGATATTTATTGTTGATAATTACGATTGCCGCGTGTAAACTAAACAAAAACTATTTCGTAAAATCGTTGCGATAATTTTACGAGAAAATTATAACACTTAACGAGAGTCACTATTACAAGAGAGTATACTCTGTTGCTCATTTTTCTTAGCCAGCCTCGGCCTGTAAGTTAGTCAGAGGCCAGGCTTGCGAACATCTCGAGTCTCAAAGCGCGGGAAGTCCATTCGTAGGCAAACACACGACCGGTTAGATCCGCTTGGGTAGATTTCATTCGACTCTTTAACTCGCTCGTTAGATCGCGCCGGTACTCGCGTGCTTAATTCGCCTTCGTCATTGCGAAGCAACCGCTGCGACAGTCGAGAGTGACTCGACGAACGATCCAACGACGAGCGGGTTGCGTTCGCCGGAGGAAATGGGAGAGAAAAGCTGGAGGAAATGGGAGGATTGAGGCGTCGAGGCAGGCGAACGATGCATCGAGCATTCGTCGTCGGGCGAATTTTTCCAGCCGAGAGTTTCCACGGCCACCGGCTGATTTACGGATCGAGAAAGTTGCGCGGTTGGGCGAACGTCCTCGGCGGAAAGTTCGGCAATTACGCGCGAGCAAACAGCCTTACAAATTCATGGCGCGAAGCAACCTGGCTCCAGTCTGTTCCTTCTCGGCTATGATCGTCCCCCGATCGAAATTGAATACCCTCTTTCCCTTTCGATTCTCTCCGTCTTCGCTAGTTTCGTCTGGCCGATCCTATCGCGCAGATCGTTCACTTAAAATCTTGAAATTGCGGAGCAGGTCGAAGTCGGTCAAGTTTGATGTTAGACGTTAGACGAATTTATCGAAACGATTCTAGTAACCAGGTCAGATTAATTAAGTTTAAAGAGAAACCTCTTTTACGTTTAAAAAAGGATATAATTCTTTGTAGGGAAATTGTATCACTTTTTCTGTAGTTTTCTTTTACGTTAGGAACATACTTTTTATGTTCTATACATTGACGCATTTTTTATCACTTCTTCAGCGTGTGATGTCTTTTTTTTAGGTTAGGAACGACGATTCTAGAAACAATGATATAAAACAAGGTCAATATCGATTCTAACCTAACTTAAAGGTCGTTGGAAGGTCAATATTCTTTATGAGATTTTTTTAAATTCTGAATATCCTAATTATTCGTCAGATGAAGAACAACTTTCTACCTGGATTCCACTTCTTTTTTTCTTTAACGATCTTCATGAAAATGTGAATTCGTATAAATACTTGTATCATAACGAATTCGTTATATACTACTAATTGACTACTACAATTTATCATCGGAACAATCAATTTCGATTACGTCGTCTCGTGATTTATAATTCATGGAATATCTCATAGTGTATTTGCACTGCAACCAAAGTAGAGAGCCCGTGCTTTTTTTTAATTAATTTAACCAGCGTGTTTGTGTGTGTGTGTGTGTGTGTGTGTGTAGCTCTCTAAAGATTGAGTGAACAAACCACCTCACCTCTCCATTCAGACTCATATATCACTGTCGTCGCGTAGTTCATCCACCGAGTTATCTCGAAATCCCTAAACAATTTAGATTCCCTCGCTCCATACTCCTGTGAGTATTTGCAATGACAACATGTGTGTCATACTTCCGGTTACGTCATTATCGCGCGAAATAGAAACATATTTCTCGGGATAATCGAAACTGCGAGTTTCCATGCATTTATTGAAAACTCGTACGGAATGCTCGAAGTAATTAAAGATATCATAAATATTAAAAAAAAATTGTTTAAATTTAAAAAAAATATTTGTTTTGTCTGCTAAATAATAAGTTACTTTATCTTGTACACGTATGTGTAACATGCATGAACATCCAAAATCTAGTAATAATAACTTCAAATTGTTGAATATTGAATTATTAATGCAAAGAACTGTTTCCTCTTCATTGAGGATGCCGTATTGCGACGGCTTCGCGATATTGGATTTAATTTACCTTCGGAATATCGATTTTTTCAGAATAAGTTTTATGCAGGTTCAGCACGTAATTATGTCTCGCACAATATGTCGCAATTTTTAGTTAATTTCTCATTGAACATACGCGATGAAAGCGAAGTAAATTCGAACTTTGCACTCGTAAGCAAGGAAAATAAATCGCTTAATTCTGGAATGTTCGCGAGAAATTATGCGCATAAACGTGATTCACTGTTCGCGTGATTCAACGCGCAATGGCACAATGTCTTCGAAATTTAGTCACCGAGCGAACGATTGCTGAATCAAGTAAACAAGATCTTGCCATTCCTGTCTGTGAAAATATTTTCGAAACTAGTAGGAGCTAGTTGGCCGATCGTATCAGGGCCAATGGCAAACTTCATTTTCCGCGAGATCTTGTTGAATATTTCATGCTCGTCTCCGATATATAACTTTTTCGGCAGAAGCACGAAAACCGTAGCTCGTCGAAGTTGTTGAATAAATTTCATCAAGTGAAATTATCTTTCGCCGAGTTTTTCCGAGGTGTGTCGGGTGAAAGCGATTTAACTTTTAAACGCATCGATAAAGTGAAGACTGAAGGAGAACATGAACAGCCATTGAAATGGACGATCGCTTCTGTAACGAAGGACAACTCGTCCATGAAAATACCTTTTCGAAATGATAATTCCATCTTCTTGTTGGTGCGACGAAAAATTTGCTACGCAAAATTCCACTACATTTATTACGCAAAACTTCATCCCTAAAGATCCAAAATTAAAATAAGGTATATAGAACATAAATTTGATCGGATCAAGTTAAAAATGAATGGCCCACAGCCAGGGGCTGTAAATTCATATCGAAATATGAATATCGATGAGGAAAGTAAAAGCTCTATTATAGATTTTTTTTCTTTTAATTATACGTTTATATATACATTTACATTTAAATATAATTTTCATTTCGTTCCAGTTTTGAAGTGTAAAGAATTATTATACTTATTACAACTTTGCATTCGCGTCCTTGAAATAAATATGATCATTTGTATTTTGTGAGTATATTGTTTTTGTGTTTCGATTAAAATACTATTTCACTCATGACTCGATCATATGATATTAAAAGTATTTTCAATATCGTAGTCAACACGATCATAGTCGTATGTAATACAATAATAATAATAATAAAAATTACTTGAAACATGTTTTTCACTTTCGCTACTCTTTATTATAACNAACAGTTTTTGTTCTAAGACGTTTGTTCTAATCTTAAACTACTAGAATCATTTAGTCAATCATTTAAAGATTAAATTTTCTATTGTATCTCAGATTTGCAACCGCACGTTTCGTTCATTTCTACGAAATGTCGAGACGAAAAGCAGCAAGAATCGAACGTTCAGATACTCAAGTCCTGACTCCCTGACTCGCGTTCCTCGTTTGTCTTTAGTTCTGCTTCTCCATTCCCTATCCTCCAGAGGGATCGTCAATTATTCCCTTGTCTATCGCGCGTGTCGCGCAATCGAAACGCCGAAACGAGTCGAGGCTCCGCTCTGCAGCTCGAGACGCGTAATTGAACGCGTGGCGAGAACGACGGAAACCTCGGAGGCCTCGTAAACCTCGTCGTCGGTGTATAATCGACGAAAGCGCGCCTGCAGGCGTCCGCAAACAGTGCCGCGCGAGAAGCTGTGCAAACAGCGTCGAACCAGACG
>NIPQ01042974.1:0-10782 GCA_002806875.1 Lepidotrigona ventralis hoosana | reverse complement strand
ATAGAAACAACATATATATATAATTTATATATATACATACAATTTTGAAACAACACATATATATAATTTATATATATACATACAATTTTGAAACAACATATATATATACAACATATATATATATATATAGAGAGAGAGAGAGAGAGAGAGAGAGAGAACATATATATACATATGTATATGTATATGTTTATATATATATATATATATATATGTTGTTTCAAAATTGTATGTAGCAGAGTATATTGGCATTTTGGTACATGGGCAAAAATGCAGTGTAAAGATAACGTAATTTTATCTTATCAAAAATTATTACGGGGATCGTTTCTTTTTCTGCGGCTACGCGTTTTTACTGGATAAAATTAAACATACCTTTCAATGATACATGTGCGTAGTAATTTTGAAAATTTCATTTTGCAAAAGAATTATAATCGATTATAATCTGAGGATGTTTCCAATGAATTTATTTAGATTTATTTATATTGAACATTTTCGTGTAACATGGTTTGCTTGATTGATCCGTACCCACGACGATACACCTACGAATATATCGACTCTTAGACACTTGTGATTTCCACAGCTAGGTATATGAGTTCAGACTTGTTTCAAACTTTGCTAATATACTCGCGGTAGTCTCGTAACGTAGTTATAATGAAATTTTCGAAATATGCATTCCCTGTAAGACACGGTAGTAGATCCATGGAAGATGCTCTACAAGTATTGCAGCGATAAAATAAAGGGAATATTTTATTCCACGTTGTTAAGTAANCATAAAACTATTTAAAAAAAAAAAAATTCTAAAAAATGCGGTAAAAAAAAAAAAAAAAAAAAAAGATTAATACTCTCTGTTTTTACTCTACGAAGTGGATCCTCGAAATCTTCGTCCTCTAACACATTCACTCGTAATATTTTTGAGGCCTGTGTGACTGAAACAAATATTCCCAGGTGGTGACAATTGTGTCTCATCGTTGGCCGCTGGAGAAAGTTCCTTGCCCAGAATTCCCCATCCCACACTAATAATAATACTTGAAAATCCGGGAATTTTCGTGGTGTATCATGATCGCCGGTGTATTTCATCGGTTTCACGTGTAACGTCGGAAACACAATGGTAATCAGGATCGGCGCATAAATTCGAATCAAACGGCACGTGACATTGCAACTAGCCAACACGGATGTGGGTCAGATTTACTCTAGGACGACGTGTGATCGGTAACGGTACGCTACCTATGTAGTATTTCTGCGTGCGATGCCGCTCCACAAGTGGGTCACTGGTAAATATAGGTCACGGTCGTGCGGGACCTTTCGTGTTGCTTGAGTTTTACACTTTTCAAAGCGATATCGACACATTGTTGCCTCCCATTTGTTACCTTTCATTCAACTATCAACCATCTTATCGCCTTATCCTGCGGATTTATCCTGATTTTTTCATCAAAAACTGAACGATCTCGCGAACTTGTCTCTGAACAGCATTGGCTTTTAGCGTGCAATAATGGTATTGAAGATGAATTTTTTATGAAACTTTTTTTATGTGAATGATTGATCGTTTATTTTCTATGAGCGTAGACAAAGTATCAGCGAAGAGAAATGAAGTGAATTGTTTGACCAACAGGGAATCAAAAGTGCACGTTTAACACATTTAACAAACGCTCTGAATTATTCGAGATCCGCAAGTTCATTTGAATTCGAAAGTGAATAAGAACGAGGAGATTCGCGATGCGAAATTCTCGTTGTTATTATGCAAGAATGAATTGCTTTCATTTCGGACCAGCATTATGGATATAATTCGTCTCCCATGGAGAAAAGACGTCCACGATATTGCGCTCGCACAATTGCGATGGGAATACGTAGCAATGTTTGCAATCCACGTTCGTACATCCCTTTTGCAATATCTCGTTGAAATTACTCGTGTACGTCTGCTCGTGAATGAAAGGAATTAATCTACCGTAGTATTCTTCATTCATATATATGAAAAGTACGAGAGCAGAGCCAGGAATGACTGTGGGAATTTGTCGAGAGAATTTTTAGTAGTTTAACTACTTTCAGTTAACACTAAACGTACCGGCATTTTACATATACCTAACTTACCACAAGAGGTCAAATGACCCTTCGTAGTACATAAGGTAAGGCAAAGAATTTTTCTCGGTAAAAAAATAAGCTAAGAGAAAAACAGAAAACGAGAAATTGAATAATCAGATAATATAAGAAAAAAAGTCAGATTAGCGAAAGGAACGTACGATTTTAAATTAAATTTTGAAAAGGGGCCATTTGACCCCGCATGGTACGTTTAGTGTTAATATACTCTAGAGATAATTCAGATCTCTTGATTGCCATTAAAATTCTACCGCTCTATTCCAAGCACGTTTCAATCGTATCCAAAATTCCACCACAGACAGCACACGAAAACTTCCCATTCGTGCTAGGAAGAAGCTAAGAAATATTTCAACATTTGCAATAAATAATAATAATACACGGTGCAAGTTTCAAAAATTCGACGATGGCAAAGGTAGCTAATAAATAGATTTACCGCGAGATACATTACGCAGAGTATTTAACACTAAACGTACCGGCATTTTACAAATACCTATCTTACCATAAGAGGTCAAATGACCCGTCGCGGTACATAAGGTATGCAAAGGATTTTTCTCGGTAAAAAAATAAACTAAGAGAAAAACGGAAAAAGAGAAATTGAATAATCAGATAATATAAGAAAAAAAGTCAGATTAGCGAAAGGAATAACAACGAATGTACGATTTTAAATTAAATTTTGAAAAGAGGTCATTTGGACCCCGCTTGGTACGTTTGGTGTTAAATGAAAGGACAGCTCTTCCGCTACGATATGCCGTTGAAAGATTTCTTTTCGTTCGAGATGAAAGTAACGCATGAGAAATGATCAGTTTTTAAACAGATGCATTTAAGGGACCAGATATCACGGATAAACCGGAAACTGTTCCGTCCATCACCGGACAAAGAGAACGTCGTAAAAATTCTTGAACACACGTATACGTACGTGTATAGTGATTGGTCAGTGTTAGTTAATTGCTCGTAAACCGAGATGATTTCGAAAGAGATTCCCTATGGCTGAGGAATATCCGTGGGTCAGAGGGCAAAGGATGATATAGTGCGGTAAGATGTTTGAAAAGGGGAGAGAATGCCAGTGCCAGAAAGGATGATAGGCTCTCCGGATCAATAATATCCGTAGTCGATTGATCGAAAGTGATGTATATCTCTGAGATCTCCACTGATATTCAACCATTTTTATTCGTTTAATTATCGATCGATTCTAAACAAGAATATCTGAAACTCTTTCTTTTAAATTCAACATTTAATGATAAAGTTAAACGGATTCTGAGCAATCTAATTTTTAATTGATTAATTTTACAGTGCACATTAATGGCAATTAGGTACATTGAAAATGACGAAGCCTCAATGAATAGATTTATAAAAATTTTTAAACAGATTACAGTTCGGCAGTTAAATTAAGTTCAACAGATCCTAAAGAATAATTATTGAGGTATCGAATATAGTTGGCTGATGCATTATGATTTTAAATGTAATTTCAACGTCATTAAAATCGTAATTATCGTCGTTCGAAATTTTGTTACTGCTTTAAAAATTCGTTTGACCGACTTATTCGGTTCGGTTTATTTGATACTAATTCCCTAAAACGTAATTAGCGGAGAGAAATATGAAAGGAAGCGTGAAAATATGAAAATTAAGCTAGAAGGTTACACTTGGACTGCAGGATTGAAAAATAGATAGAGAATAGATCAGAAAAACTTGTCCGTTCAGCACACTTTCGTTACAGTTGAGAGAAAAACCAGCCTATTTGTTATATTCATTTTCGAGTTGTGGAAGTCCAACTATGCATTTAACTATATATAATTTAACTATATTTAACTATATATAATTTCAATAATTCTAATGAAACTCGTGTATTTTTCAGTACATGACGGAGAAGATGGGCGGAGCGGAAGGAACCAAGCTCGACGTCGACTTTATGGACATGGAGAGGGTGAGAGTACATTCAGTTCCTACATTTTAAAGGTTTCTGCAAGGTGTTTCTGTTGCGTCGCCTTTAACCTTCAATCGATCCTCTCGCCAATGAAAACTTTCTTGATGAAATTTCCTCGCGTCTCTTTCGCATTCGAGCGAAATGCAATGCATGTTGCTCGAAGAACGGTGTGAAATGACCGCGACTCACTAAACGAAGGAAATAAAGACACAGATAACACACTCATATAATTCGTATGATAACAGTAGGATGACACGACTCTTTGATCGTAGAAAACGGACGTCACGTACGAGCTGGTGGAGGAGTTGCAAATGAAAACGAAAGAGTTCCTTCAGCCAAATCCAACGGCCAGAGCGAAGATGGCGGCGGTCAAGGGCATCAGTAAGCTCAGCGGTCAGGCGAAAGCCTCGACTTATCCTCAACCAGAAGGTGTCCTCGGCGACTGTATGCTTTTGTACGGGAAGAAATTGGGAGAGGATAGCATTTTTGGTACGTTCGTAATTCGATGTCATAAAATGTCGTGTCTACTTAGATATCTCTGAACTTAATTATGAAAGGATTAGATTGATGAGGTATATATTACCGAATTAAAATCATTTGGTTTACTTTTTTTTATTTAATCGGACGAGAATGTGATTGTGAAGCGACGATGTTTCAATTTATTCAGATGTCATGAACTCTCGAGCCATTATTTGCTGTGCTAACGTCCAAGCTCTTATCGTATTTTCAGCACGTTAATTCAATTTACATGTTGAACTACTTCGAATTAATTGTCTGAAATAATACCTGCGTGTTGTCTTATTGAAGATGAAAAAGACTTTCGTAAATGTGATTCGCTTCTGTTGGTTGTTATTTAGAAAGAAAAAAAAAAAAAGAAACTTACAGCTTTCTAAACCGCTAAAAAGCTTATTTATCGCTGCTTTAGCACTAAACGTACCAAGCGGGGTCAAATGACCCCTTTTCGAAATTTACTTTAAAATCGTACATTCGTTGTTATTTCTTTCGCTAATTCTGATTTTTTGTAAATTCTTATATTACTTGATTATTCAATTTCTCTTTTTCCGTTTTTCTCTTAGCTTATTTTTTTACCGAGAAAAATTCTTTGCCTTACCTTATGTACCGCGAGGGATCATTTGACCTCTTATGATAAGATAGGTATTTGTAAAATGCCGGTACGTTTAGTGTTAAATACTCTGCGTAATGTATCTCGCGGTAAATCTATTTATTAGCTATCTTTGCCATCGTCGAATTTTCGAAACTTGCACCGTGTATTATTATTATTTATTGCAAATGTTGAAATATTTCTTAGCTTCTTCCTAGCACTAATGGGAAGTTTTCGTGTTCTGTCTGTGGTGGAATTTTGGATACGATTGAAACGTGCTTGGAAGAGAGCGGTAGAATTTTAATGGTAATCAAGAGATCTGAATTATCTCTAGAGTATATTAACACTAAACGTACCAAGCGGAGTCAAATGACCCCTTTTCAAAATTTACTTTAAAATCGTATTTCCTTTCGCTAATCTGACTTTTTTCCTTATATTATCTGATTATTCAATTTCTCGTTTTCTCGTTTTTCTCTTAGTTTATTTTTTTACCGAGAAAAATTCTTTGCCTTACCTTATGTACTACGAAGGGTACATTTGACCTCTTATGGTAAGATAGGTATATGTAAAATGCCGGTACGTTTAGTGTTAACTTCCGGAGTGAACATTCGCCTCCTCAGTCCGTAACTTTCGTAACTGCATAGTTAACGAAGAAACTAAGTTAAAGTAGACACATAAATATGCATCTAAGCGCGAGCAAAGATTTCGCTCATTAATCTTTTTAAATTCCTGTCCGCAGCTCAGGCACTGGTTGAAATGGGCGAGGCGATGAAACAGATGGCAGACGTGAAATATTCTCTGGACGACAACATTAAACAAAACTTCCTGGAGCCGCTGCACCATTTGCAGACCAAAGATCTGAAAGAAGTGATGGTGGGTTGGTTATTAAAAAAGTTGGTTTTTCTTTCTTGCTCGTCGTTTTTCGAGTCAACTAAACTGTCCCAGTTTAAAGAATGTACGATGAAATAGAAAGAAGAGAGGGGGAGAGATAGATAGATAGATAGATAGATAGATAGATAGATAAAGAGAGAGAGAGCATATGTATTCGTGAATGGGAATTGATATCCCCTTTTGTTTGCAGCATCACCGGAAAAAACTTCAGGGACGAAGGCTGGACTTCGATTGCAAGCGAAGACGTCAAGCGAAAGGTATACTTGGCCGCAAGTTTGCTTTATCTCTCTCCGCGACGTTTATTGATTTATTTAAGCACAACACGTTGGAAGCGTTATATGTTGCGTCCTTGTGACCAGCACGAAATCTCGACGCGTGCCATTTACAATTATACATACGATAGCTCATGAGATGTACGCATGAAACATTTCTACGAGTATTTTCTACGAGCCGCTGAAATCGTGCGCATTGAAATCTAAAGATGAAATCTGAAGATTGAAAAAAAAAGATACTCGTGTTTTTACCTTCGTTTTCAATTTTTTGTCTTGTTTCACACTGCATGTGCACGCTGTTCTAGATAAATTACGGTCAATGTTATCATTATGAGGACTTTTCATTCGTTTGATAGGATATTTTATCAAACTGCCAGAGAGTCTAAAATTAAGATTAAAATTAGAATTGAAATTCAAATTTAAGAACGTATAATGTAATGATGAAATATCCTGTACATTAAATTTAGAATTTTTTTTTATCACGATTTCATTCATTTATCAATATTTATTTGCAATTGTCAACTGTTTTAGTTTAGTGCAAAAATATTTTGTTTTCATTTGTTCGTCTGCGTTCTTAATAATTAGCAACTGGAAAAAGATCAGCCAGTCCTCATTTTGGAAGTCCAGCCAAATCTTCTTCGCCGTACACTGGTACGTGATCTCCCCGTGTGTAATAGTTATTGAACTCCTCATTTGGTTTTTTAATTTTTTAAATTTTGTTGCTTCTTATAGAAATTAAAGTGGAGAAATCACAGCTTATCGACTGTTCAATTATTTCATTTTAAATTCACAAGCATTGCTTAGATTGTATATGTTTCTTTAAAATAAATATACGTAGATTTTTTATATCGTAGTAATTCAGATAATAATATCAAGAATACTAATCACAATAGGTATAAATATGTGCACCAAAGTACAGCGAATGTCGAATGCGTTATTATAGTTTTCTAATGAAACTTTAATATTTTTATTATAAAACGCTTGTGTTTAGAGGAGGAACGAACGTATACGACCAAAATTCCTAGACGGTTTAATTTCGCCAGGTTTCTCTTAGCTTTCCTTATTGTGTATATTGTATTATATATCGAACTTAGGCATTGAAGCAACCTAGTAGTACAATTTTTTAATATCTTCGCCGGCGCAAATTTTGCGAACAGGTTCTCACGTTTCAGACGACGAGATTCGTCAGGCCGAGGAGAAATTTGCGGAGAGTCTTCATCTGGCACAATTGGGCATGTTCAATCTTTTGGAGAATGATGTGAGTAAAAAACTAATTGGTTGTGTATCATTTTTTTCACTTCAACAAATCCTTATACGAGAAGATATCAAATTCTATACAAATTTCATACATAGATTGACCAGCTAAAAATAACGAAAGCAAAGCTTTTCAATTGCACGTACACATAACGTGAGAATATTTTATTAATGCCTCTGCTTTATTTTTAGGTAGAACAAGTGGCACAGTTAGCAACGTTCAGTGAAGGTCTTCTGGAGTATCATCAGCAGTGTATTGAGATTCTAAGAACACTAACGGAAACACTTTTGGAGAAGTATGTACAAGAAAATGTGTATAAATTTTAACTAATAAATTACATGATTTTGCAACTATATATATATATATATATATATCTTTATCTTCAATCACAGGAAAGACGAAGCGGCAAACAGACCAAAAATGGAATTCGTGCCGAAGACATTGGCCGATTTACACGTCGATGTATTACCTACATCGGATGCTATGAACGGTGGGAACTTCTCTCTTCATGGTAAAACACATTTACACATACACATAAAGATAATTAATTCTCGTGGGTGGATTGACTGTCTGTTTCTTGTTTCCTTTGTCATGCAACAATTCTACGTGTCCTGCAACTAATACTATGTTGTCGTACTCTTTCCTGATTGAATTTCCTTCGTTATTACTCTGGCTGTCAGATGGACAAATTAAATTTTCGTTATTGATCTATTTTATCTTATCATTAGTTCGTTAATTCAAAATCACAATGGAACTAACAAATTTAATAGCAGAAGCTTTCTTAAAATTTCACATTGACTTTGATGATTAATATTGCATAATATTTCTGGGTTCAGTGTTTCCGTCTTTTTTTCAAATACAAAAAAGATTATTCTATGTTAGAATACATTAATCAAGGCCTACTGAAGGCAAGTCATTACCTTAAATGCATTTCATTTCATTTGTTCAAGCTATATAACTTTTTTGTATTTTCTAATAATCTGGGAGATGATTATACGCTTGTAAATTGTGTATATGTTGACTTATTCGTCAAAATCGTTTCTAACACATATATTACACTGTTACATCTGACTGTTCTGTGTGTATACTCTCGTATACTTGAATGTCTGTCCTTCTGACACAATGTAGGGGCAAGTCGAGCCGGGTCTCCAATTCATGCGGATGGGAAGCGCTCGCAGCTCGAGCTATTTCCAGCCGGAAACCCGCCACAATCTGCCAATGGTAAATTTTGCATGGGGTTGATTTCTCCTACTGTAGGTTTCGATCGATTGATTAATTATTCAATTTCAATTCTATCGCTTTTCGTGCACCGCAAACAGGGCAAGAAAGTAATTACTGTTTTGCCTCTTGTGTATCTTCTATCAATGTATTCTAATTTAGCCATTTAATACGAGCATGCATGCTTATATAATGATTGTATATTTCTTTTTTGTGTGTACTATCGTAGAATACTTTATTTTCTTTAATTTTAATACAAGATGTAACGTTTCACAATAAGATTTAAACGTCCAGATCATTTTTTGCAAATAGGAGAACATTTATTTTTTTGAAATTTAGTTTTTTTTAGTGCGTATACAAGTTTTAGATGTTATTGAGTTTAAATATTAATGTGATTCAGCGTACTTCATAATTATATCTAGATGTATATTTAATTTTCATTATGTTCTGTTATGAAGATAAACTTCAAATTTTTTAAGCTGCTGTTTAGATATTGTAGTGTCAAGTACGGCTATTGTTATAGTAAGCCTAATGTTTTGTCGCATTGTTTATTCATATTTGACACAATTCTAAGACACTCGATGCTTTCCAGCTTCTCCCTTACCATCTCCAAGTAAATCACCAGCTAGGACTCCGATGACAAGACAACCATGCTGCACAGCTTTATACGATTTTGAGGCAGAGAATCCTGGAGAACTCAGTTTTAAAGTAAATATAACACAGTTTTTTTTCTCCTGTTCAATTTTATAAGTAACATATAGAAAACTTTTGAAGGAAACTTTTTGTAGAATAAGAAATCCGCTTTTCGTTCAACAAATAGGACTTATTTTAAAGTATAATTTATGTATATGACAATTATGTGTGTATTTCAGGAGAACGATACGATCACTTTGACCAAGAAGATCGACGAGAACTGGTACGAAGGTAGCCTGAACGGTCGCACAGGTTACTTCCCAGTAACTTATGTGCAAGTTGTAGTGCCATTACCTTAAGAGAACGCGATGAGTCTCGAAACCAAAGACCCTGCACTCGTTCATCAGCGTTTATCACGAGAGTTATCTTATGCTCCGATTAGCCTAAAAATCTCTCTTTCAAGACTACTCTCTTCTCTATTAAAATCACTTATTACGTTATGGTTCTCGCTTGTTCGAAACGGATGGATCCTCGAGTTCTATTCTATTCACTTGTTTATTTCTTTCCTCTTGTCCCCCCAGGAATAGTTCTATACGCATGTTAATGTACATATATAATGTTATAGTGTCTTTTATCGACGTAAGGACCTTGCGCGCAGATACATGCATACATACTTACATATATACATACATACATACATACATACATACATACATACATACATACATACATACATACATATATATAAATATATATATATATATATGTATAAGTCATGTGTTATATATATGACTTACACTATTAAGTATGAATACATTAAGTACGAATACACGTATACATGTACACACACATGAACATTTTCGAGTAGCTACGATGGCAGTCCACTGTCAAGGGGATTCTTTTATCATTTTCTAATCATTCTCCCATGTGTCATCGAACGAATATCGTCCGTTAATTTCTCACCAAAGTTTTATTGCACAAAGATGTCGGAGCGCCAAGACTGCATTGAAATTTTTCAAAAATACTTCATACCTCAAGTAATAAATTCCCCATTCATTCGATCAGCACACGCTCATTCACAGTAGACGAATAAAATGATATCGTTTATTAAGTGATGGTCGATCTGCTCGGAATCGAGTTTTCAGTTTTAAGTTTGTTCGTATCGCTCGGTATATTAATCATTCATATTAACGTTCGTGTCTTCATGTTATATATTACGATGTGTTTGTTATTTGTTTTGTCATGTTTTTCAATCACATTGTTCCTGATGTAAGGGAGAGAGAGAGAGAGAGAGAGAGAGAGAAAGAGAGAAAGGAAAAGGGAGAGAAAGAGAGAGAGAGAATATGTTCATCGAAATCATGTCATCAACCTTGCGTTGGTCCGCACGGCGCAGCAAAAAAAG
>NIPQ01042965.1:0-10840 GCA_002806875.1 Lepidotrigona ventralis hoosana | reverse complement strand
CCCATCGCGGAGATCACAATGAGCACAATTTTTTCCCATACGATATTACTTATTGAACACGGAATATTTCAGTCCTCCAGTAATATAAGAGGAATACAAATGACCACTCAAAATTTTCGACATTCAACCTGCCAATGCTTTGTCTCAATCTGACGGTCCAGTATCATTGTACGCATTGCGGGGTTCACAATGGTCAGAATTGTTTAATAGATGTAATATTATTTATCGAACACGAAGTGTTAGGTACTTCCGGAGCAAATCGCAGCATACATACGACACCATGGAACTTTAGAAATTAATTCAGTCAACATATCACCTCAATCTGAAGGTCTTATATCATTCACATCGCGGCGGTCATAAAGAAGACCATTTTTTATAATAAAACGATCTAATGTTATTAATCAACCCCAAAGTATTACTGTCCTACCGTTCGAGGCATACACATGACATCACAAAGTTTCTGAATACACTCTGTGAATCAATTAACTCGCTCTGATTGTCTTACAATATTACATGCTTCTCGGGGATCACAATGATAACAATATATTAATATGCAACGACGACATGAAATTGGTTATCGACCAGGAAGTATTACCATACACTGGAACGGTACGTGGCTTATCCATGAAAATTCTACATATTCGACATACATTCTGTGATTATATTATCAGGAACTGATCGTTTTGTGTTATTCTACGCATCGAGGCGACCACAATGAACACAATTTTTTAACATAAAATGAAGATGTAATATTATTTATCGACACCGTAATTTTACCGTCCTCCGGTATATTTCGGTACTTACATATGACTCTGCAAAGTTTTTGACATTCAATCTGTCAATAAATAATCCCGATCTGATAGTCTTATATTATGCTACTCACCGTGGTACAAATGAACATTTTTCTTTAATATTGCGGGACGGTGAAATATTATTTATCGACGCCAAAATATGACGAAAATCTGGTACATTTCGGGGCTTGTACGTGAAATAATCAAGGTATTCCACATTCATTCTAACAACATACTACATCGATCTGAATGTATTAATCTACTAATCGCACATATCGCGATGAACAAAATTATTTGACATATAGTGATGACCTGATATTATTTATTGTCCCCGAAATATGACTATACACCGATACGGTCCTGGACTCTTCTATGACGATCCAAAATATTTGAAATTCATTCTATCAATATATTATTTCGACTTGTCGGTCTTTGATGAGTTTACGCGCCGCGGAGATCACAATGAACACAATTCCTTAGTACATAACGACTATCTAATATTATACATCTAATCCAAAATGTTACCGTCCTCCGATAAGTCTCGGGATATGTATATGACAGTTAAAAATTTCGGCAGTCATTCTGTCAACTATTATCGCGATCAGATAATTTCCTATTATTCTCCGAATAGAGTGAATAAAAATAAATATGGTTTTATAATTTATAACAACGATATGGTAATATTTGTCGACCACGAAATATTAACGTCCTCAGGCACGGATCGATTTTTACATATGACAATTCAATGCCTTCGACATAAATCCTGTCGATATATTATCTCCGCCTGATACTCTTATTTAACGCATCGCGGGGCTTACAATTTACATGTTTGTTTAGTATAAATCGAATATACAATCTTATTTATTGTCCCAGAAGTACAAGGAAACGGTCCTACGGTACGGTATGGTACGGTCCGGGGCATGCTTATGTGGATTCAAACTCTAACTCTTAACTTTAAACTTAACTCTATCTGATGGTCTTGCATAATACTACACATCGAGGGGATCAAAATCAGCACAGTATTTTAAAATACCAAAACGATCAAATTTTATATATCAAATCACACAAAAACGATCAAACTTTACATATCAATATCACGAAAAATTACGGTCATCCGGTACGGTTCATTGCATACATGTGGCAGTTGCATTCATAATATTCGACATTAATTCAGTCAGTATAATATTCCAACCTGGGTTCTAGTCTAATTCTACGACTGGCTGGGTCCAGAACGAAAACATTTTTTTAATATAAAAGGATAATATAATGATACTCCGACAACAAAGTATTACTGTCATCCGGTGTCTGTCGGGGCTTGCTTATTACTGTTCAATATATTCGACATTCATTCTGTCAGTCTAAAAACTCGATCTGGTGCTCTTATCTTATTCTACATCACGGATTCCACAAAGAACACAATTTTTTAATATTTTTTAATTTAATATATCTAATGTAATTTCGACTACGAAATTACATTAGTTGCGGTCATCCGTTGCTATTCAAGGCTCACATATGACCGTTGAAAATATTCGACATTCATACTGTCCATTCATTATCATGATTTGATAATCTTATAATGATCTACACAACGCAAAGTTCACAGTGAACACAATTTTATAGTATATACCGACAATATAGTATTATTTAACGCCACCTAAATATTACCGTGCCCCGGTACAATTCTTGGTCTAAATATAAAATTCTAAATCTTCGATTGACTCTAAATTATCTCAGTCAGATGTTCTCATACTATTTGTGGATGTCAACATACATTGTGGATGTCACGATGAATACTATTTTTTATTGTACAACGTCGATCGAATTATATTTACAGACTCCGAAATATTACGGATATATGTTGCCGTTCGAAACATTTAACAAATATTCTGTCGATATATTACAACGATATGGTTGTCCTGTATTATTTTCCGCATCACAAAGATCACATCGAATGCAATTTTTTAATAAATAAGGACAATAATCTAATATTATCATATAGTAAATGTGTTATCTCAATTTGAAGGCCTTAAATTTTTCTACAAATCGCGAGGAACTCATTCCACTAAATTTTTTTAATATATATCGACCATCTGATATTATTTTCCGAGCCTGTAACTTTACGGTAATCCGGTTCTGTTTGGTACTTTCATATGTTAGTTTAAGACTTTCGACCTTCATTCTGTCAAATTATTATTCGGAAATGATACGTTCATATTATTCCACGCATTGCGGGTATTACTATGAACACAACTCTTCAATATATGACGACTCTCTAACGTCATTAATCGGATCTGAAGTGTTACGGTCTTATGGTACGGGCGTACCGTTAGGATCAGGGTGTACAAATGAACATCAAAAATTTCGATATTTATTGTGTCAATATATTATCTCGATCTGAGAGCCTTATATTAATCCAGGCATTTCGTGGATAACAACAAACACTATTTTCTAATGTATAAAGACTATCTGACATTATTTATCGACTCCTCAATATTAGGAGGCCACAAAATATTTCTGTATATATATTATATGGATCTGATGCTCTTCCGTTATATTACGTATCGCGGGGGCCACAATGAACCCAATTTGTAATATATAAGGACGATTTAGTTATATGTACCTACCCTGAAGTGTCTTCCAATTCGGTCCGTGTCTATCGCAGTCATATGTCCATTCAAAATATTGGATAATCATTCTGTCAATTACGAACTGACGCTCTTATATTATTCTCCGCAACGCGGGATCAAAATGTACACAATCATTCTTATATAACAACGATCAGTCATCATTTATCGATCCAGAAATTTTAAGGTCTTATGTAACATTCGAGTATTGACATATTTCAATACATAAATTTCGACATTAATTCTGTCAATATATTATCTCGATCTGAATGCCTATATCACTGTAAAAACCAAGGGAACAGTAATGATCACATTAATTGGGCACAGTAATTGTTATGCAATATCGAAGTAATATTATTTTACGACCGCGTAGTATTGCAGTGTCCCTGTACGTTTCGCGTTCTTATATATGGACGTTCAGAAATTTCGCCACAGCCCCTCAATATAATAACACGAGCAGAATGTCTTATATTATTCCACATATAGCGGGCATCACAACGAATAAAATTTCTTAATATACACAGACGACCTAATAATAATTACCGACAGAAATATTAGGTTCCTCATTTACGGTTTGTGGATTTCATATGACTATTCCGATTTTTTGAGATTGATTCGATCAATATATTATCTCAATCTGATCGTCTTATATTGTATTACACATCGCAGGGATGACACTGAACACAATTCTTTAATATACAGCTACTAGCTAATAACATTCATTACCCACAAATGTTACGGTACTGCGATAGGTTCCTGTTCTCGCATATGACTCAAAATTTTCAACATTCATTCAGTCAGCTTACTATCTCTATCTGACGAGCCTGCATTATTTCGCGCTGCGCGCTATTCCGCATTAAAACAGTTTTTTTATAATATAACGGCGGTCTGTTGTTATTTATATACTTTGAAGTATTACGCTCCTCCGTAACTGATCGGTTTTTGTAATTGATAATACAAAATTTTCGACGTTCATTATGTCAATGTGTTATGTCTGGATGTTGTGGTCTTATTTTATTCTGCACATGGCGGTGATAATAATGAACAGAATTTATTTTACATAAATAGAACCTATTATTAATAATCGAGCCTGAAATGTTACGAATTTTCGGTACGTGCAATGAGATTTCGATTTCACCTCAATATTTTCCACTTGCATTCTGTCAATATATCGTACCAATCATTTGCTTTATAGTTTTATACTCAACGCGGTGTTCAAAAGAACATATTTTTGTACATATATATCATAAAATCTTATTTATCATGACAGTAACATTATTGTTTTCCAGTATGTAGAATGATGTTTACCAGTCAAAATTCACCACATTAATTTTGCCAGTATATCATATCCATTTTATAATCTTATATTATTTTACGTTTTTCGGTGATTGTAATGAGCACAACTTCTTTCTCATAAATGTCGTCTAATATTATATTCCGTAATGATGTTTACACACGACCGTATGAAGGGACCATATTCATTCTTTCAAATTATCGTATTGTCTTACATTGTACCACGCGTCGAGGGATTCGCAACAGCAGTGTTTTTTTGTACATAAATATCATTTAACTATTGCTAGTTTATGAAATGTTATGGTATTCCAGTTCGTGCAATGTGGTTTACATTGAATCCAAATTTCCCTAATTAATTCTGACAACACATCACATCGACTTTGATGTCCTATATGATTCTAAGAATCGCAGAGTTTTATAATGAGCAGCGTTGGTTTCTACATAAACATCATCTAGTATTATTTATCGAATATAGAACTTTAACGGAGTTCCGGCATGTCGAATGAGGTTTACATAACACTATACAAACTGTAATTTACACATTCAATCTGAAATCATCTAGGTTTTATGGTCCTACAATAATTTACGCATGGCAAGGTTCAATGAATAGCATTTCCTTGTACATAATTGTTCGTTAGTAACATTTATCGGACTCGCACAATTACGGTACGTGTAATGATGTATATATATGACACTTCAAAATTTCCTACATTCATTCTGTCTGTTTATCTTATCTATTTTATCATCTCATATTGTTCTACACATCGCGGTGTTAACTGTGAACACCACTTTACGTACATAATATCCAATTACATTTATCGAGTCTGGAATGTTACTGATTTCTGGTAAGTGGAAAGAAGTTTATGTATGTCTATTCAAAATTTTCCACTTTCATTCTGCCATTATATTATTATGCGCATCGTGGGTTTCACAGTGAACTCGATTTTTTTGTACATAAATATCATCTAATATTATTTATCGTGACTGAAATAATACGTTTCAGGTACGTGGAATGACGTTTAGGAGACACAAAACCTTCCACATACATTTTGACAACAAATCATATTGATTTAGAGACTCAATTTCTACGGAGATTCCTTTCGCAAAATGAGGTTAACATATGAACATTCAAAGCTTTTCATTCTCATTCTGTAAACATATCATGCCGACTTTATAGTATATTATACTACGCATCACGGGGTTAACATTGAACACAATTTTTGAATGAATGTCTTCTAGTGTTATTTACTGAGCCTGGAACATTACCGAATTCTTGCACGTGGAATGAGGCGTACACATTATTTCTCAAAATATTCCACATTCATTCAGTCAGTATATCATAATGATTTATTTATATTTATTATTATTTATATTTACAATTATTCATATTTATTTTCTCATTTGATTCTACGCATCACGATGTCACAATGATTACCAGTACTCTGAAAATATTTTTTCATCTAATATTATTAATCTGATACGTTACGGAGCTCCAAAACGTGGAATGAGGTATACACATGACATTTCGAAATGATGACATTCCTTCTGTCTGTATATCATATCTACTCTATGGGTTTATATTATTCCATGCATCGCAGTTGTCACACTGAGAATTTTTTTGTTTACAAATATCGTCTAATGTTATTTATGAAGCCCGTTATATTACAGAGCGCCGGTTCTGTATTGACTTATGTATTACTCGCCAGGCTTCTTTCTGTCAAAATATCATTACACGGTTCATCATTAATTTATGGTTCTATATTACCTTTCAAAACTAGGAAATCTCTATGAAAACAATATTTTTGTATACAAATATCGTTCAATATTCATCGAACCTGAAATATTAAATGCTTCCGGTACGTGTTATGATATTTACGTGCTCATTCAAAGTTCTATAAAATCACAGTTTCAATGCATTGCCTCGAACTTGTGGACTTATATTGCTCTACTCAACGCGGGATTCGTTATGAATACACTTATATCATATATAATGACCATCCTGTCCTTTTCATAGAGCTTGAATTTTGATGAAGGGTGCGGCACGGAGCTTATGTACATTCAAAATTTTCAGCATTCATACTGTCCATATATCATATATTTTTTATGGACTTATGTAATTCTGCCCAATCCTGATATCTTTATGAATACATACTTTGGTATATCATCTAATATTATCGTCCCTAAGCGGAATTCCAGAGATTTATATGCGGTGACACATATCTTACAACGTATATTATCCAAATCTGATGGTCTTGTATAATTCTACGCATCGTATTAATCATTAAGGAAACAACTTTTTATTATAATACACCGATATAATTTTATTTAATAGAACTGAAATAATACGGTCCTCCTGTACTTTACAGGGTTTACGTATGACCATTTAAAACATTCCACAGTTTTCTGACAATGTATCATATCGATTCTATGGACTTATACTATTATACGCATCGTGTTAATCATTATGAACGACATTTTGTATTGTAAAGCAACGATCTAATGTTATTTATCAAGCCTGAAGTATTACGGTGCTCCCGCGCGGAATGCTGCTTCCGAAATAAAGTACTTTCTTTTCGATATTAATTCTGAGAGTACATTATATCGACTCTATGCTCTTATATTATTCTACGCGAGGATCTCTGCGAACACAAGTTTTTGTATACGAATATCATCTAACGTTAGTTCTCCAGGCTAAAATATGACGGATTTCCGGAACGTGAAATGATGTTTACATACTTCCACTGAAACTTTCCACATTCATTCAAACAGATACCGATTTTACATCTTATATTTTTCTACTCGTCGCGTCGTTCACAATGCATACCATTTATTTTGAAAAAATATTTCTTCTAATACTATTTGCCGAGTCTGAAGTTTTAACGTGTTCCGTCCCGTGGAGTGCGAATTAAATATGATCTGCCGAAATTTTCATTATTCACGCTGCCAATATAACATATCGATTTTATTGTCTTATATAATTATACGTGATGCGAAATTTAAAACGAACAGCATTTTTTAATATAAGTAGATGTCATTTAATACAATTTATCGAGCATGAAATTTTGCCGAATTCCTGTACGTGAAATAATGTTACGTATGATAGTTCAACACATTCCATATACATTCTGTCAATATATTAAATCGATTTAATGATTCTATCTAATTCCGCGAATTGCGGAGTTCACAATAAAATCACATTTTAGAACAAAGGTATAATCTAATATTATTGAGCATGAAATACTACGGAATCATAACTTGGAATGAGGTATACATAAGTCCATTTAAAAATTCGACATTCATTCTTTCCATGAATCATATTGTTTTTGAGGTATAATATTATTCCGAGCACCGCCGGGAACGCGATGAACTTCATTTTCTTGTACTTAAATATTATCAAATATTAGTTGTCGTGGAATTTTACAGTTTTACGTTTTTATCTTATTTTATACATCGCGGTGTTCACAATGATCACTTTTTTAAATGCATAATTATCATTTAATTTTGTAGATCATGAATTATTGCGCGATTCCGTGGACTGAGGTATACATAAAGACATTCAAATCTTTCCTCAATCATTACATCAGAAATCGATTTTATTGGTTTATATTCACCTAAGCGTCGCACACTGTTCAGAATGCACACACATTTTCTGGAAAATAGGATTCATCTAATATCATTTAAGTATTTCGGTATATTGACGTGTTCTGGTACGTGGATTGCGAATTACGTATGACCACTCAAAACATTCTACCCATATAAACATATCATACCTATGTTATGGTCGTATATATCATTTTGAGGGGATCTCAATGAACAAAACTTCATGTACATAAATATCATGTAATATTACTTAACCCGTCTGAAGTTAAGGGGGTTGCATTAACTGGAGTGAGGTTAACAAAGAACAATTAAAAATTTTCCGCAACCGTTCAGTCAGTATATCATATCGACTTTATCTCCATACATTAATTTATGCATCTTGTGTTTCACAACGAAAACCATTTTTTATAAGTAAGTATCATCAAATAGTATCTTTCATCGAACCTGAAGTTACGCAGACTTCCGATAAGTTGGATTTGGTAGCATATGACAACAGCAAATTATTCGCATGCATTCTGTCAGTATATCACAATAGTTTTACTGTCCCTGATGACTCCGCACTTCGCGGGGATCGTAATGAACCTCATTTCTTTGTACCTTAATATAATCAAATATTATTTGTTGTGCTTCAAATACTTAGGATTTCCGTTTCGTGGAACGAGGTTTGCATATGGCAAATACTCCACATTAATTCCGACAATATATCGTACTTGATTCATTTTTATGACCTTACATTATTCGAAGCAACGTGAGGTTCACAATTACCTTCATTATTTTATACATTAATATCATTTAATATTATTCACCGTTCCTGAAATGACACGGAGTTCCTGTAACTGGCATGAGGTTTACACATCACCAATTTAAAATTTTCCGAATGCATTCTTTCAGTATATCGTTTCTTTTATTTAATATTTTTTGACGCATCGCGCGGTTCACAATGAACACAATTTTTTCGTATATAAATATCATCTAATATTATTCATCGAAACTGAATATTACGGTGTTTCGGTACATGAAATCAGGTTTACATGTGAACTTGTAAAATTATTCACAATCTTTCTGTCAATATATTGTTTCGATTTTACGGTTTTATGTTATTCTGCGCAAAACATGTTTGACGATGAACTACACTTCCTTGTACATAAATGTCATCTTACATTATTTATCGTTCTTGATATATAACAGAATCCGGAACGTCGAAGTTGATTTACATATAGCTTCAAACTTTCCACAGTCATCCCGTCTACATATTATGTCTACTTTGTGTTACTTTGTTATTCTACGCACGTGGAATGAGGTTCTAAATATAACAGTTCAAAGTATTACAAATTCGTTGTCCATATATCATATAGATGGTCTTATATTATAATATGGTCTTATATTATCATACGCAACGCGGGGATAACAGTGTGCAAATTTTTCTGTATTTAAATATCTCTAATATTATTTATGGTTTCTGGGATATTCTGGAGTTCCGTACGAGGAATGTGGTTTACATATGTAATTTCAAATTATTCCACATTCATTCTGTCAACATATCTATCGACATTATGATCCAATATTATTCTACGCATCGCGAGGTTAACAATGAACACCATTTTTTTTAACAAAAACATCATTTAGTGTCATTTATATAGCATATAAATATACAGATTTTCAGTACGTAAAATGAAGTATACTTACGACACTTCAAAATATTCCACAGTCGTTCTGTCCACATATCATGTCGATTTTATTGTCTTATATTTTTTTACTTATCGCAGGGTTAACAGTTAACATAATTTCTTAGTACATATATAACATTTAACATTATTTATCAAGCCAGAATTATTACTGAGATCCCATACGTGGAATGATGTTTACATATGACGATTCAACATTTTTCACAATCTATCCTCCAAAATATCATGTCGATTTTCTGGGCTTATATTTGGATACGCTTCGCGGGATTCGCAATGAACACCATTTTTATGTGTTAATGAACACCATAAATATCATCTAATATCATTTACCGAAACTGAATTGTTATGGATTACCGGTACGTAGAATGAGGTTTATAAACACCCAAATTTCAACATATATTCTGTCAATATCATCTCGACTTTATGGTCTTTCATTATTCTACGCAACGCGAGGATCATAATGGACATTTTTTTCGACATAAATATCATCTAACATTAGTTATCGATCCTGAAATATTACAGATTTCCGGTATATATAATGAAATTTAAGTATGTCCCTTCAAAATATTTCCTAATCATACTGTCAACATATTTCCGGTATATATAATGAAATTTAAGTATGTCCCTTCAAAATATTTCCTAATCATACTGTCAACATATATTATTACACGCATTGTTGTGTTATCTATGAACAAAACTTCTTTGTACATATGTGTCATATAATACTATTCATCGACCCCGAAATATTACGCAGTTTCGGTAAGTGAAATAAAGTTTACTTATGACCCCAAATTTTCCGCATTTATTCGGTCAATACATCATGTTGATTTTAGGGTTTTAAATTGTT
>NIPQ01042948.1:0-10728 GCA_002806875.1 Lepidotrigona ventralis hoosana | reverse complement strand
TGTTTATTCACATTGTCGGTTCGATGCAAGCGAAGAATTTCTCAAAATTTCTTCATTAATATTAATGACAAGGAAAAACGATTTAAGAAAGATCAGGTTAAGAATAATTAAAAGTAAAATAAAACAGCTGTATTATCTTCAAAAGGAATCATCGGTCTAAAGAATTACACGATACAATTTATAATAAATTCAATTTACCTGATAAAATTATTTTAACGCATGCTCGAATGTATTGAGTAGAATTTGTAAATCTTTGTACAGACATTTTGTAGATCAAATGATATATAAGGAGAAATAGATGTAGGCTCTAATTTTGAAGTCGTAGTTATAAAAATTCAGAAATTAATACCTTTAATTAATCGTTTCTACAAATAAAAATTTAATCGATTCATGGACACTGAAATGCGTCACGTAGCGGTGAAACGAGGGAACTAATGGCTAGCTTTGTCCTTGTCGAAACATTCTTATTTTTCTTGTCTCTCACGTGGTATACATCGGTCCTTGTCGCATTATATCATATTTTCTTTGCTATCGGCGTCACCGTTGCTCCGCTCTTTAAGTGAGTCGCGTATGGCTAAGGAGGTTTACTCCTTTAAATAAAAATATTGTGAAATTTAACAAGAAACTGTAACAATAACTATTTATTAATATTAATGTTTAACAAGATTTTATAACGACCGTTTGCTTTGATTGATTATTAACAACTGAGAATACAAAATATTTTCTGCTTTTTTTATTTTCTTCATTCTTCGTTTTAAATCAGCGTCACCGCTGTTAAACTCGCTTTTTTAAATACTCGCGCCGCCACATAGACAGAGGAGCTACTGCCATCTATTGGGTTTATATAAAACTAAAAAGACAAGTAATATGTTGCCATCTGTCGGAGTTTTCGTTTTTCTTTAATTTCAGAGTGAAACAGTTTCATCTAGATGATGTATAATTTCTCGGAACATAACCTACATTCGAAGCGAAGATAAAACTTCATTGTGGTCAAACATTAATGGTCATTAATTGCATTTTACCCTTACTAGTGATTAAAAAATGGAGGAAAGCAGTTCGATAAATGAGCTGGATGGAGAAAATCCAAAGGAAACGTCGTGGAAAGAATTGGTAAGTTTAAAAGTGTCTATGAAAGAAACCTAACCTTATCAAAATGAATATTATGTGTTTTTCTCAACATATGTATACGTTTTTTAATATAATAATTTAATCAATTGTTTAATGATAACAATATATCTGAAATAAATTTTTCTGAATGGCTGTAACAAATAAATCCACTTTATAAACAAGATATACTTGCAATTATGACATTGTAATATAACAATATCTCAAAATTAATATGTGATGCACTTGGAATATGTTTATGTTTGCACACTATATTTGCCTTTATCTTCTTTTTACACCTTATTTATATCTTATAGTTTTGGCAATGGATAAATTACACACGAGATAATATTAGTTGTCAATATCTCTAGGGTATCGTAGATACATTGTGCAAAGCATGTGAAGATCTAAAGTGGAAATCACCTACAAAAATTCAGTGTGAAGCTATTCCATTAGCACTTGAAGGTAAATTAGAAAGACACAGATATATACATATATGAAAAATGAAAAAATTAAAATTGAAACATGAAACATTGAAGTAAATATAAAATTGAATTTAAAATGTGTTAGGTAAAGACATAATTGGATTAGCAGAAACAGGATCTGGTAAAACTGCTGCATTTGCCCTTCCTATATTACAGGGACTCTTAGAAAATCCACAAAGATATTTTGCATTAATTTTAACACCTACCAGAGAACTGGCCTTTCAAATATCGGAGCAATTTGAAGCTTTAGGTAATGAGTATATCATTTTGTAGTAATTTCAAATAATGTACTCTCACGATTATATGACATATAATGTTATTGCACTACAGGATCGAGTATTGGAGTGAAATGTGTGGTAATAGTAGGTGGAATGGACATGATGTCGCAAGCTTTGTTATTGGCAAAGAAGCCACATATTTTAATTGCCACTCCAGGTAGATTAGTTGACCATTTGGAAAACACTAAAGGTTTTAATTTGCGTTCTTTAAAATTTTTGGTAAGTAATAACAACTTTTAAAATATATTGATCAATTAAGAAATCAATTCATCTGTCATTTTAATTTTGAAAGGTCATGGACGAGGCTGATAGAATTTTGAATATGGATTTTGAAGTCGAGGTAGATAAAATTTTAAGGGTGATTCCTCGAGAAAGGAAAACGTTGTTGTTCTCCGCGACAATGACTAAGAAGGTTCAGAAATTACAACGAGCATCTTTGCGGAATCCTGTTAAAGTAGAAGTTTCAACAAAGTACCAAACCGTTGAAAAATTACAACAGTATTATACTTTTATACCCGTCAAATTCAAAGTATCAAAATAATTTAATAATTTTTTTTTTTAATTTTTGTATAAATATTGCAAATTCCTTTCTATAGTAAAATTTTATGTTGCAGGATGTTTATCTTGTACATATCTTAAACGAATTAGCAGGTAACAGTTTTATGATATTTTGCGCAACTTGCAACAATACAGTTAGGACAGCCCTTCTTTTACGAAATTTGGGCTTCACTGCAGTCCCTTTGCATGGGCAAATGTCACAGAACAAGAGAATAGCTGCTCTTACTAAATTCAAGGCAAAAAATCGATCTATACTTATTTCCACAGATGTTGCCAGCAGGTAAACACACGCTATTTAATTTATTTATTTTACGATTTCATTTTTTCACTTTTCCCGATTTTCTTTTCTCTTATTTTTTAGAGGTCTTGATATTCCTCACGTAGATATTGTAATAAATTTCGATATACCTACGCATAGTAAAGATTATATACATAGAGTTGGACGTACTGCACGTGCTGGTCGTTCTGGTCGTTCCATTACATTTGTAACGCAGTATGACGTAGAACTGTATCAAAGGATAGAACAATTGATATCGAAACAATTGCCTTTGTATCCGACGGAAGAAGAAGAAGTAATGGTGCTTCAAGAAAGAGTAGCTGAAGCACAACGTATTGTAAAAATGGTAATATCGATTATTTACTATTTGATTATTACAGCAATGTTAATAATAATAATTTATTATTATTATTATTATTATTATTATAAACACTATTGTCTTTTAGGAAATGAAAGATATAGAGGATAGTAAAAAATTAGGTAAACGGAAAAGACGACAAGGCGACAATGAGGATGATGATACGGAACAATTTATAGGAGTTAGAAAAAGGATAAAAGGCAAAAGTAATGGAAAGGGTAGAAAGGGTTAAACAGTTTGACTACCATATCAAATACATTTACTTTTTCTTAATAAATAATAGAAATGCAAGATAGTATTTGTTTTTATTGGCATTCTTATTCGTTTGTTTTTATAAATCAAACCACCATTCCCTTCGTATGTATTCCATGTGTCTATTCCAAACTCACAGTTTGTATTAAGATTCTTAAGTAACTGTCATTTTACAAAACCACACTTACTCCCTTTTGCGACATTCAAGTATCTGTCTTCATTAAAACGGTGAGAATGAAATCCTTTGATGATTACTGTTGTTTTAATTTATGAAACTAATGAACTTGACCGTGCAATTATGAATTATTGCATTCAGAAGTTGTAAAACAAGAGAAATTCTTTGACATTTTGTCACTATTTACGATACCATTGCTTTGTCATAATAATTTCTTCGTATTGAGCAAATATGCTTATCTGAAGGAGAATAATATAAATTAAATTATTCAAAATCACAATATTTGAATGTTATTTCAAATTTTCAGCATTATTTATTGATACTACTAATAAAAGGGCAATTAGAAAGAATTTGAATGTTATTTCAAATTTTCAGCATTATTTATTGATACTAATAAAAGGGCAATTGGAAAGAATTTGCAACTTGTATCGATCAATTCAATTTTCTACTTGTATATTTTCTGAATTGCAAATTAGAATTCTGTTCTTAAAAAGAATGCAAGACAAGGATTTAAAATATTTAATGTATTAAAAAGATAATAAAACTTTGTAACAAATGTTATATACTGCACTCAGTCGTAAAATTCGTTAGGTGTTTCTTTCAAATCTCTATAGAAAATCATATTGTATACATTTTCATAGTACAAAATAGTTCAGGAACAATAATGTTCCGTTTTACTTTTACAATTATAATGCAACATTTAAAAGCTAAAGTTCAACTGTATGAAGTGGCAACAAATCCTTATTTATCTTTTGTATATAATAGTGTATCTTCTTCTATACATCAGGGACTGTAAAACGATTTTCATCAAAGGTGCATCAAAGAATAATGCGATACTGCAGAAAGAGAAAAATGCTTGGTGTGTAACTCGTATCTACTTAGTTTTCACTGTAAAGTATGCTAATTAAAATGCTGTGATGTAAACTGTAATTCCTATTGACCTAACTTCCATTAATATATGTTAACAAGCATGACACCTTCGATATACATTAAAATATTGAACACCATTGAAGGGTCATTGATACTGGATGGTGTATATAAGTATGTTGCAAATATTTATAAGAATAAATCTGAAATACATTACAATTTATAAATCAGCATTTACTACAACATCTTTTGTTTTCCCAAGGGAAAGAAAAAAGGGAGTACGATTATTATTCGATAACAGTATTCGAATACTGTCTTTGATATAAATTAAACAAAAAAAAAGGAAGAAAACTATGAGCAGATACTATGTATCATGCAAATATAGTGGTCGTCGCAATTTCCATTCATAACAAGAATATCTATTTAGAACATATTTATCATTTGTTCAATAAGTTCGTCCTAACGCTAGATCAGGTGAGAAATTTCAATTTTTTATTTTTTATTACTAACGAATGTAATATGTCTACTAATCTCGTTGTCGAAGGCTTTTGTAATGACAAATAACACGTATGCGTAAAATTACTTCAATCTTTGAAGCAAAAGCTCTTTTCTTTTGTCTGAAGTTATTTATTACAAATACCGATACTGTTTTGTATCGTTTAACAATGAAACGTTAAAGATCAAAGGAGTAAGAATAAGAAGTAAATGTACATACGTATTCTCGGTAGTTTGACATGTATATACGTATATATCAAACTATTGAGAATTTTATTTTCTTTTCTTTTTTTTTTTTTATCAGAGATGCCTCATTAGTAGATGCCGACAAGCCAACCAGTATCGTTATAATTTATAATAAATAAATTCGTACAGTATTCCTCATTCGCTCTCGTTCTTTCTCTCCCCGTGTTTTATTAGTTTGTAAATACATATGCACAATAATTACCACGTATCGTCACTCGAACACATTGAACACGTAATAATTGCTAGAAAATTGCTAATTAAACCCAAATTTCTTGAATCGATAGGATTATGCATTGGCGAAATAATTAACAAACTAAACTATTTTGAATATACATAACGAGACCATTTTGACTTCGACGACGAGTTCAAGATTCTTATATAAATTGTTAGAACATATCTATAAGTAACCTGGTCGAGGGCAGAAATCTAGTGGATGGAATGTTCTGAATGCAAGGTGTCAAAGATGTGTGTCAGATGTCAAAAATTGAAACAACTTAAGTTTCATTTAAATGAGAAATAAAATATATTCCATAATATTATTATTCACTATTTCTACACATTCTGTACAGTAATTCACTTTAAGGGTTTTATATCTCAATATACTTTATACAAAAAGGCTACTTATAATCTAACATTAAGACGTACCATAGCATGAGCGCCCTCCACCTTGCCGCTAAACGGCAGATGGGCCGCACGCATGTTTGTACTGGTATTACAGAGTCAGTCGCCAGCGAATATAACTTCCTCTTGTATCACACACCACACACTAAAATATTAAAAGTGTGTTTCTGGTGCTTCTCATTCATTACATCTTATAGTTACATTGTCCCCGATTAACTTACTCCATTTGCTTTATTAGTTGCGTTTTTGTTTCTTTCAACTGCGTGATTCGTGTTTTTGCGTTTCTGTTTTCTCGAAAAGGAATATCGCAATGTCAAAATATAATGAAATATCTTCATTGCCTGCCATGTCTCGTTTTTGTTTCTTTCATTTACTTTTTTTCTGAGATACTCTTTACCAATAAATAAAATTATATTTTGTGAAAATATAGAATTGCAAAAAATAAAATCTGTTTCCTCGATTTTTCATAATATCGGTACAGAAATAGTGCATTCGGAGACTCCACAAGCAACAGGACTGTTAATTCAGATCTCTGTCCTCTAAGTACTTGTACTCAAATGTAAAACCTTCCTTTTTTCTTTGTCCCCACTTTTCATAATCAAAATAAATGTAAGTCCCCTGGAACAATTATACTTTATATGGTACTGGTTCGCTTAATACACTATTATTTATATACAAGTCGTATTATATCATTGACGCGTTATAAATTATTTTGTATTATTAACCTGTTCGTATTCTTCATTAATCACTTTTGGTTCTTCGTGCCTCTGAAACCACATCATATATTTCGTATGAAACCTCCAACTTTGTTTCTTTAAAGCTTTTGCAGCCAGGTACTGGCCTTTAGAGCCTTCCATGTAGTAAAATATGAAGAATAATGTTTCCGTGGAAAGACGTTGAAAGAACTCCACAGTATCAGAGTGGGGAAGCTGAACCTAATACGTTAAGTACGCATGAATCAAAAGTTGGGTGGAGAAACTAGAAATTATTATATATATTCAAGAGTTCAAGATAGCCAGAGTTGATGATATGTGAATTCAAATCAGCACTTTACTCGGCATCTTGATATCTGTTAGCGCATGTCAACTTTGCCTGAATTTAAATAATGATAGAATGAATGATGTAATGATACCTGTTGATAATAAGGAGGCGTTGGACATAAATTTCTTGGTAAATATGATCGTAAACGTTCAGAATCAGACGGATGAGGCATATGGTAATAAGCGGCCTCCATCATTTGGAACTGCAACTGATGTTCTTTCTGAAGAGGTACCGGTCCGAGAGGTGCAACGCCAAGCAGAGGAGGAATGTGTGCTTCCGAGGTGGCATTGCTGTTATTATTGTTCACCTTAGCGCTGTCAAAGATGTTTCTGTTCGACTCGGACGGTGGTATTTCCAGACCTGCTCGGACAATTACTTGTTGGGCTATAGATTTCAAAGAGGACATGCCATCAGGAAGCTTAGGGATGAGACCATTGGCAGTGGATGGCGCTGGCGAGCAGGAATTTGCGGGCAGAGGCGACGATCTACTGCTAACTGACGATTGTGGCGACGAAGATGGTGGGATCGGCGTTGTCATTTCAGTTTCACTATTATGATTCTGATTTTGTTGATTGTGCAACACATGTGTCGTCTGTATGGGCGCTGGGTTGTTGTGCTGCTGCGAGATCGTTTGTGGCACATTCGAGGTAACACTAGACGCGGACGATGATGACAATAAACCATTTTCATTGGTATGAGCTGAAAATTTCAAAAGCAAATCACAATGTTATCGATGACGATATCCTGCAACGATACATTCATTTTCAACGAGATACTTACAAGATGTTTTACTAGAGGTAGAATGGATGGCTTGTGAATTAGTATGCGAAGCAGCTACTGTAGCAAAATTGCCAGCATTAGTTGTAGCAATGTGATTACTTGTAGAACTAGGCGAGCTATGGCTAGGCGTCATAGGAATGGTCTTGCTTGGAGTGCTGCTTGATAATAAATTTGATTTTATGGTGGCAGTGCTTCCCGTGGTTGGAATGCTCGCCTGTGAATTTAATAATGGTCTGACTGCTGTTGGTTTCACAGGCTGAAATTTAAATACACAGTGAATATCATGCTCCTTGTATCACAATTATCGATATATATATACTCGTATATACACATATATGTAATGAATCATTGGTATGAATCATTGATCTTATTTGATTTTATTTATGTAAAATTACGTACCTTCGTTTTTTTGTCATTATCTGTAGAACTATCACTTGAATGATTGTGCATAGTGGAACTCAATGGAGGTGAAGGTATAGGTGAAGTACCAGAATTAGTTGAGGTTGGTGTACCTCCAGTCTCATTACTATTATTACTATCGGTAGTTGCTGATGAGGGAATACCAACTCCAGACAACTCAACTTCATCAAGACCAATAATATCATCATAAATATATTCGTTTTCCTCAAAATCAGGTTCCTGCGAGGATTCGATATAATACTCTACATCATCTTTTATCCTTTTAATCTGTAAGTTAAAAGAAAGTTAAAAAATTAAATAAATAAATGTGGTTAAATTTTGGCTAATAACTATATTCATATTAATAATAATAAACTTACAGTATTAACTTCAACAGACATATTGTCCAACATGCGTAACAATGTTTCCAATTTACGGATATGATAACGATGTTTATCGAGTTTCGCTTTCAACTCATCCATCCTATCCTGCTTATCTTTGTCTAACCTTTTTTTCTTTCCAGCAAGTAACGATTCTATCTCGGACTCGAATGTATCCAGCTACATTGAAATCATCAATGCGTTTTTAGAAAATTCTTAAATTCTTTCTCCACTGTTGTTTAAGCGTCACCGTATTTTTTTGCATACCTGAAGATTTAAAGCATCTATAGAATTTGCAAGCCAATTGCTAACTTCTTCTCGTTCTTTTTGAGCTGGATCAAGTTTCTGAGCAGCTCCCAATCCTTCTTTCGAATAAGCTTTTGTTTTCGTCTCCCTCTCCACAACTTTAAATCTTTCCATTTGCTAAGGCATGTATGCAATCCATTGTATGCAATTTTAATTCCTTGCGGTTTCGATACACAAAAATGTGTTAAAATATACTTACAGTTTCAATTAACTTTCTATATTCAAGAAGCGTACTCTTATCCTTAATTTCACCTGATGCGAGCCAGGTTTTAATTTGATCACGTAACCTCTGGAGTTTTTTGATTTCTTTCTTGAGATCTGCTTCATATTTTTCCTTCTGATTGCTATTTGTAGCATTATGAACCTTCTGCCAAATATCCTCAAACGTCTCTACACCCTCTGTTACTTTTTTAAGGCACCGATCTATCTCACCTGCGACAGAACAAACAGCGTTTAAGCGTTATTTCGAGTGAGAACATTGATTGAACAGAAATTTTATTTTAAAATTTAGTAGAAAGAGATTGTACGATTAAATTAAAATTATTATTGGATTTATTTATGTGTAAAATAGCATAACAATCAATTTCTCGCGTCCTATACTGACTATCAGTTGTTTTCAGTGTGTGCAAAACTAGTAATAAATCATAAAAATAGTTTACCAAGTAGATACATGACAGAGAGCTTATATCGGTATAAGCTTTGTGTTATAGTTTGTACTATTGTGTGCAATGTGTCATAGGAATAAAATGCAGAACTAATTTAAAGGTTATGCTGACATAAAGAGGCAGTAGGAAGCCACTATAAATACAGTACACGCAAGAAAAAATAACTTGCATTAACGAAACGTATGAAAAGTTGAGGCAGAACACAGCAGTTCATCATACTCTGGCAACCTGTACCAACTGTCAGATACAGAAGGCTTTCACACAAGAGTAGATAACGCGAGTTAAAAATAGGGTTGCCACCGATCACAAAATACAAACGTTTAAAAGTGGCAGAGGACTGCAGAATGCGAAGCAAGAACGAAATCCGCGTTCGGTATCAGCGGAGAGCCATAACAAAATTTCTAAATGTAAACATGCTGGAAACATTTTCTTCTCACCTTGCAACTTTCTCGTCGCAGCCATGGCTATGTAAACATGTGATACAATAATTCATGCATAGTCTGGACGTAATGGAAAATATACGGAGCAATTTTACGGAACAAATAGTCGTTGAACTATTATTCCCTGTATAATATGGGAGGCTCGGCCACAAGATGGCTTCCGTTTTCAAATGACAACGTCCGACCGTCCGTAAACGAGGTGCGTTGCTGCTAGTTCCGTTTTTTGCGTCAATATTTTTAATCTTGATAGTGTAGAATATGCGCTACGTCTCGTCGGAAATCGACAGCACATAAAAATACACAAAAAGTGATAGCATCAACAAATGATATATATGAAATACTGAATAAATGAGATGGTGTACTATGCATTGGCGCATTCACACATTCTATCTAACGCACATACTTAACGTATTCGTGTTCATAAACCAATTGAAATTTGGTTGGACCTTTGGACGCATTTGCAACGATTATAATGGAAATACTCTTTTACGTGTTACTCTGTTTATACAAATACAGACAGCCTCGACCGCTGGTAAAATCTTAGATATTCGGCGATACATTGATAAATTATTCAAACGAAACGGTAACAAATGAAATTTATTCTACTGCATTTTAAATTTTGCGCTTTTCATCATACGCTACTTACGTTGTATCGCATCGGNAGTTTGTTACGAGAAAATATTTTTTCGTAAAATATTGAAATAAAATTAATGACATTCACGGGTGATTGTGATATTCATTTGAAATAAAATACAACTACGACAATAATTGTTGTATATTTACTATATTTAACACTGTTTAAAACGTAATTTACATCTCTTTCTAATAGCTTAATTAAAAATGAATATAGCGTACGCTTATGTATGTTGTTGACGTATGTAAAGAAATTGTAGAATATTGTTGTATCATGAACAAAACACAACATCTTGGTATAGTTGACTTTAATGTATAAGAAATAAACAAAATATGCAAAAATAAACAAAATATGCAAAACGGTAACA
>NIPQ01042919.1:0-64245 GCA_002806875.1 Lepidotrigona ventralis hoosana | reverse complement strand
CCTAGAACCGAAGAGCGTTTCACGGCCTGATGGCTATTACCGAATTTCGTTCTTCAGCCTAATAGCTAACATCGAAGGATGTTCTTCGATCTGATGACTGAATTCGAAATAAGTTCTTCGGCATAATGTCAAACATCGAACTTCGCTTTTCATCCTGATGGGTAATTGGGAAGTCCGTTTCTCGGGCTGAAGACTAAAATCGACGGTCGTTACTCGGCCAGATTATTAACATCGAAGGTGATTCCTCACCCTGGATTCAAACATCGAACTTCGCTTTTCATCCTGATGGGTAATTGGGAAGTCCGTTTCTCGGGCTGAAGACTAAAATCGACGGTCGTTACTCGGCCAGATTATTAACATCGAAGGTGATTCCTCACCCTGGAATGAATCCTCGATGATGGATAACATCGAATGTCGCATCTTGGTCTGATATCTATCTAGGAAAAACCTTACTATGCCTATGTGCTAACATCGAAGTACGATTTTCAGCTGGACTAACATCGAAAACATAACTCGGCCTGATGGCTTATGTAGGAATTCGTCCCCCGGCCTGAAGGATAACCTCGAGTGTAGTTCCTTGGACTGATGTATAACATCGAAGAAAGTTTCTCGGCCTAGCGCCTCGAATGTCATTTCCTATCCTAATGACTAACATGGAATTTCGTTTCTAGGCCTGATGTCTAACGGATGGTTCGTTTGTAGGCCTGATGTTTAATGGATCGTTTAATGGATGTTTAATGGATCAGTCCCAGTCGTTTCTGGGACTGATAGCTAACATTGAATTTCTCGGCCTGACGGATAACATCAAGGGTCGTTTCTCGGCCCGAAGGCGACGTCGTACATCTTTTCTCGGCCTCATAAGTCACATCAAAGCACGTTCCACGCCCTGATGGATAACATTGAGGGGTAAAATCGAAGGAAGATTATAAGCCTGATAGCTAACATCGAAGTTTCTTTTTCGGGCCGATGGATGGAAGTAGTATCCTCGGCATCATGACTAACGTAGAAGCACGATTCTTGGCTTGATGGGAAATCGAGTACGTTTCTCAGCCTGATGGATAACATTGAAGTACGTTTCAAGTCCTGACGGCTGACATCGAATGAAGTTTCTCGGCCTGGATAATATCGAATGTCTTTTCCCTACTTGACGGCTCGATAACGTTCCTCGGCATTGTGCCTAAAATCAAATAGTGTTTCTTGTTCTCATGGCCAACATAGGATTATGTTCTCTGCCGATTCACAAACATTGAAGGACGTTTCTCGTCTGATGGTTAACTTCGATGTACCTCTCTCGGCCTAGCTGCTAACATCTACGCTTTTCCGAATGATGGCTAATGATGGTCGTTTTTCGGCCAGATGTCTAATATCGAAGGTAGCTTCCCGGCCTGATTATTAACATCGAAGAACGTTTCTCATCCTGATTACTAACACTGTGGAAGATTTGCCGGTAAATTGTCATTGAAATACGTTTCTAGGCGTGATGGCTAACTTCGAAGGAAGATCCTCGGGTCTCTTTTCAGAAATCGAAATAAGATTCTCCGCTTGATGGCTAACATAATACGTAGATTCTGGGCTTGTTTGCTAACATCGAATGAAGTTTCTCGTCCTGTTGCCTGATATCTAATAATCTTTCGTTTCTCGTCCTGATGACTAACATTGAACATGGTTTCTCGGACAGATGGTTGGCATTAAATTACGATCCTCGGGCTGATGGCAAACACGAAATACGTTTCACCGCCTGATGGATATCATCGGAGCCCGCTTCTCGGCCTGATGTCATCGAAGTACGTTCCTCGGCCTAATAGCTAACGTCGAGAGATATATCATGATGACTACCATCGAAGTAATTTTCTCGGCCTGATTCCTAACGTGGAAGCTCGTTAACCGGCCTGACTGCTAACGTGAATGACCGTTTCTCGGGCTGAAGGCTGACATCGGAGCACGTATATCGTACTGAAATATAACATTGGGGAAATGTTCTCGTGCTGGTGGCTAATATCAGATGTCCTTTTTCGGTGTGGTTGATAACACCGAAAACTGATTCTCGGCCTAAACTCTAACATTGAATGTCAGTTCCTGACCTGATTGCGAGCATTGATGAAAATCCCACCGCCTGATACCTAATATCGAATGTCGTTTCTCAGCATGATGGCTAAAATCGAAAGGCGTTTCTCGAACATCAAAACTCTCTTTCCGGCCTGATGGCTAACATTGAAGGATTTTCTTCATTATGACTATCATCGAAGGACTTACCTCGGCAAAATGGATAACGTTGAATGAAGGTTCTCGTCCTGATGACTAACAACAGAGTTCGCTTCCAGTCTTGGTGACTATTATCGAATGAATATTTTCAGTCTGATGATTAACTTTGAAGGAAGATTCACGGCATCATAGCAAACATGGAAGGACTTATATCGGACTGAAGGATAACATTTAAGCTTTTTTCCGTTCCAGTGGCTAGCCTCAAAGCACATATCTCGTCCCGATGTCTGAAATCGAAGGAAGTGTCTTTTGCAGATAACTAGGTATGATGTACGGTTCTCGGTCTGATAGCTATAATCGAAATTTCTTCCTCGGCCTGATGGAAAACATGGAACGAATTTTCTCGCCCTGATGACTGTCATAATAGGTAAACTCTTAACTTTGTCGCTAACAACGAAGCATGTTTCATGGCCTGATGGCTAATATCGCAAGCCGTTCTCGGCTAACTGCGAAGGAAAATTCATATCTTGGTGTCTAACATCTAAAGTCGTTTCACTGCCTGATGTCTAAAACTGAACTACGGATCTCGAAAGGATGATTGACACCGATGTACTTTTCTCGACCTGATGGCTAACATTTAAGGAATATTTTCGGCTTGGTAGCTGACATCTAATGTCGTTTCCTTGCCTGAAGCCTTTCATCGCGTATCGTTTCTCGCCCTGAAGGCTAACATCGGATGTCTGACGTATAACATCGAAGTACGTTTCTCGGCTTTAGCATCGGCTATCATCGAACGGAAATATTGGACTGATGACTAACAATGAAGCACGTTTCATGGCCTGATGACTAATATTGAAGAATTTCAGCCTGATGGATAACACCGATAAGAGATTCACGTCCTGATGTCTGTCATCGAAGGTCGATTCTTGGCCTGAGGTCTAACACTGTGTTACTTCTCTAGACCTGATGTCCGATTCCGAAGTACGATTCTCGTCCTGATGTTTAATATCGAAGGGATATTTTCTGCCTATTACTGGAGATCCTTCCTTGGGCTAAAATCTGTCAAATCTGGAGATTGGCTATTATTGAAAATCCTTCCTCGGGCTAAAATCTGTCATCGAAGGAAGTTTCGGATTCTGTTGGCTAACACCGAAAGTCGTGCCCCTATCTTGTCAATAACATATGTTGTTTCTTGGCCTGTTAGATAATGTAGAAAGTCGTTTCAATCTCTGGTGGCAAACATCAGAATCAGGTTCTCGACCTAATAGCTAACATCGAAGGAAGTTTCTCGGCCAAATGTAACATCGGACGAATTTCCTCGGCTAGTTGCTATCATCGAAGAACGATTCTCGTGCTGATGACAAACATCGAAGGAATTCTCTCGGCCTTATGCCTGACATAGTTCTTCGGACTGATGGCTAACATGAAATGAAGTTTCTTGGCGCAACAATCAATGTACGTTTCTCGTCCTGATGACTTACATCGAAAAGCATTACTCAGCCTGATTTCTATTATCGATGAACGCTTCCAGATTGGAGTAATAACATACAAAATCATTTCTCGTCCGGATGACTGACAACCATGTATGTTTCTCGCCCTGATGTAGAATGTCAGGACAAGGAAGTTCCATCGATGTTATCCACTATGCCGAGAAACGTACTTAGATTATAGCCAGCAGTCCGAAAATGGAAACTTGGTATTTGTCATCTGGCCGAGAAGTTTCCTTCCATGTTAAACATCATGATAATCGAACTTCGATGTTAGTAATCTAATCAAAAACAGGACCATCGATGTGAGCCATCAGATCGCGGAAATGTATTCGATGTTCCACATCCAGCCGGGAGACATCATTCGTTGTTAGACATCAGGAGGAGAAACGACATTCGCTGTAAGCCATGAGACTGAGTAATTCCCATCGATGTAACTTAATAGGCCGAGAAACGTCCTTCGCTTTTAGACATCAGGCCGTGAAACGTAAAACGATATCTGTCATCAGGCCGTTGATATTATTTCGATGTAAGCCATCAGACAAAGCTGCAACGTTCGATGTTATCCATCAGGCAGAGAAACGTAATATATTGTGAGCCATTTTTCCTTGAAGCGTACTGCGCAGTTTGCCATCAGGCCTAGGTACTTCCTTCGATGTTGGACAAGTCATGCCGCTTAACGACCTTCGATGTTGGACAAGTCATGCCACTTGACGACCTACGATATCTCAGCAATCATGCTGAGAAATTTAATTTGATGTTGGCTATCAGACCCTAAAGCGTACATCGATAGTAGGCATCACGCCGAGAGACAAACACATATGTTTTCTATCAGGACGAGGAAAGACATTCAATGTTCCCGGCGGGAGAACGATATTCGATGTTAGTCATCTTGCCGAGAAAAGCCCATCGATGTTAGTGATCAGGACCGGAAACATCTATCGATGTTCGATGTAGCCATCAAGCCGAAAAACATATTTCAGTGTTAGTCATCAGCCCGAAAAAAGAACATCGATATTGTGCATCAGGCCAATAAATGTCCTTCGATGTTAAACATCAGGCTGGGAAAGGTACTTCGATCTTAACAATCAGGCCGAGAAACGCACTTCGATGTTAAAAGTCAGGGCGATAAACGACCTTCTATGTTAGCCATCATGCCAAGAAGCTACCTTCGTTTTTAGAAATCAGGACGAGAATCGACTTTCGATGTTAGCCATCAAGACGAGGAAATTCCTTCGATGTTAGCAATCAGACCGAGATATTCCTACGATCACTATAATGCAGACAAAAATTAATTCAACGCTAGTCATTATGCCGGGAGACGTATTTTGATATTAGTCATCAGGCCGAGAAATGTACTTCGATTTTACACATTAGGCCGAGGAACGGACTTCGATGTTAACCATCATGTCGAGATACTTCCTTTCATGTTAGCAGTCAGGCAGAGGAATGTAGTTCGATGTTTGCCATCTGGCCGGGAAATATACTTCAATGTCAGATATCTGGCCGAAAATCATCCATCAACACTTGCCATTTGTCCGAGAAACTTTCTCCAATGTTAGCCGTTAGCCTATGTATCGAATTTCGATGTTAGCCATCAGGTAGAGAAACAAGCTTTGATTCAAAAATCAGGACGGGCATCTTTCTTCGATATTAGCATCTAGGACGAGGAACGAAATTCGATGTTAGTTATTAGGTCTGGGGTCGTACTGCGATTTTAACCGCCAGTTCGAGAATCTTCCTTCGATGTTAGCAATCAGGACGAGAAAATGCCTTCTTTGATAGGCATCAGGTCGCGGTACATACTTCGTTTTTAGTCATAAGGACGAGAAACTTCTTTCAATATTAGCCATCTGGCCGATTAACGTTATTCGAATTTTATTATCTGGCAGACCTATTTCGTTCGAAGTTAGAAATCAGTCCTAGGAAAGTAAATCGACGTGAAACATCTGGCCGAGAAATGACAATGTATGTCAGCCACCAGGAGGAGCCATCAGGCCGAAGAAAAGTTATCGATGTTAACTGTGAGACAGAGAAGCTACATTCGCTGTTAGACATGAGATCGAGATACATACTACGATATTAGCTGTCAAGCCAAAAAAGGAACGACGATGTTAACAATCAGGCCAAGAAACGTCCTTCGATGTTAGCCATCAGGCCAAAAAACGTATTTAGACGTTAGCCATCTGGACAAAATATTTCTCTAGATGTTCGCCATGAGACCTAGTTGCATTGTTCGATGTTGCCATCTGCCCAACTTCAAGCCTTAAATAGTACTTCGATGTTAGAAATTAGGCCGACAAACGACCTTTGACGTTTGCTTTCTGGCCAAGATAATTTCTTCGATGTTAGCTATCAGGTAATATAGGGACGTAAAATCGGTATGATATTTTTACTTGGTAAATGTCTAGAGTTTGTAGAGTATGTTCAAACCTCATTCTACGTACTGGAAATACTTAATACTTCGGCTCAATAAATAATGTTTGATGATCCTTATGTCCTATAAAGTGATGATCGTGGTGAATACCGGTGATATATGGAATAGCATAAGAACATAAAATCGCCGGGATATAATGACAGAAAAAAATTTCGACGTGTCTCATGTGAATAAATTCCCCTACCTGAACACCCTAAAATTTCAAGCTCTATATACAATATTATATGATATTTTTGTACAAAGAATGGTTTTCATCGTGAACTCCGCTATGCGCAGAATATTAAAAGAGCTTGAAATCGGTATGATATTTGACAGAATGAATGTGAAAAGTTTTGAATGAACTTATGTATACATCATTACTCGTATCTGAACTCCGTAATATATCAGGATGGTTAAATAATATTATATGATATTTATGTACAAAGAAATGATGTTCATTGCGAACTCAGCAATGCGTAGGATGGCATAAGACCATAAAATCGATTTGATATACTCACAGAATTAAAGTGGAAAATTTTGAACAGAAATTTGTTAACTTCATTCCAATTACAGTAACACCGTAACATTTCTTACTAAATAAATAACATTAGAGGATATTTATGTACAAGAAAATTATGTCGATTCTCTGCGATGCGTAGAATAATATGAAACAATAAAATCGAAGTGATATACTGACAGAATCAATGTGGAAATTTTTCAATGTTCAAGTGTAAATCTAAACACATGTTAGTATCCCCGTAATGCTTCTGGCACGATAAATAGTATTATATGTTATTTATGTACAAAAAAATGTTTTCCATTGTGAACCCTGCAATGCGGGAAATAATTTAAGGCCACAAAAATTATATGATATTTTGACAGAATGAATGTAAAAAGTTTTGAATTGTCTTTTGTATACTTAATACCACGTACAGTGATTTCGTGATATATCAGTCAAGATAAATAATATTGGATAATATTTACAAAAAAAGTTTTCTTTTTGTGAACCTCGCGTTGCATAGAATAATAAAAGACCGTAAAATTATGGTATAGTGACACAATGAATTTGGAGGTTTTTGAAGTGATATATAGCACTTCATTCCACGTACTAAATCTATATAATAATTCAGGCTCGATAAATAATATTATGACATTTATTCACAAAAAATGGTTTTTGTTGCAGATCCCGCAATGCTTATAAATTTATAAGACCACAAAATCATTATGGTGTATTGACAGAATGAATGTGGAATATTTTGTACGGTCATATGAAAACCTCATTACACGTATAGGAAGTACATAATATTACAGGATAGTTAAACAATATTATATGATATTCACGAACAAAAAATGGGGTTCACTGCGAATACTGCATTTAGAATACCCCAGAAAAATGTAACAGCAAGTGATATGACACATTGACGGAATTAATATGAAAAATTTTGGGTTGACATATGTAAACAGTATTCCACATTGTCGTATTCCGCTACATTTTAGGCGCGAGAGATAATATTATATGCACAAAAAATTGTAGTAATAGTAAACACACTTAGTAGCTTAGAATATTGTTAGGCGACAGAATCTTTGTGATATATTGACAGGATGAATGAGCAAAATTTTGAATGGTCATACGTAAACCAATTCCACGTAAATCCATAATATTTCAAGATCGTTTAATGATAGTGTATGATATTTACGCACAAAGAAGTTGCATTCATTGGAAATCCCACAATGCGTAGAATAATATGAATACAAAATCGATATCGTGTATTGTGAGAATGATTGTGGAAAATATTAAATATGCACGTGTCAACGTCATTCCACGTTTCTGTACTCTGCAAAATTTCAGGCGACGTAGATAGTATTTGATGATATTCATGTACAAATACATGGCGGCAATTGGGAACCTTGTGAAGCAAAGGATATCATTAAATCATAAAATTGATATGATATACAGGCAGAATGAATGCAGAAAATTTTGAATGTTCATATGTAAACATCATTCCACTTCACGGAAATACGTAATAATCCAGGCTCTGTAAGTAATATTAGACGTTATTTACGAACGCAATGATGGCGAATCCCGCATTTCGAAGAATAATGCAAGACTATAAAATCGATATTGTTTATTGACAGAATCAATTTCTAAAGATTTGAATTGCATTAAATAAACAACATTCCAAGTTGATGTACTCCGTAATACATCAGGAGCGATGGATAATATTACATAAAATTTGTTTACAAAAATGTGATGGTCATGGTAAATCCCGTGATGCGTAGAATATTATTAGGCTATGAAATCCATGTGAAATACTGACAGAATGAATGTGGAAGATTTGAGTGGTCATATGTGAACTTCATTCTACGACAGGAAATCCGTATTATTTCAGGCTCGTTATATATTATTAGATGATATTTACGAACAAGAAATGGCGCTGATTGCGAGTCACGCAATGCGTAGAATAATGTAAGACCATACAATCAATATGGTATACTGACAGAATGAATCTGGAAAATGGCACCAAAATCAATATTATACATTGACAGCACGATTCGAAAATCTTGAATTGTCACATGTCAATCACATTCCATAGACCGGAACACCGGAAAGTTTCACGCTTAGCCAAAATAATAGATGGCACAAACAACTGAAAGATGTTCGTGGCAAATCTAGCAATGCGTTATGTAATACAAGACAGTAAAATCAGTATGATATATGGACAGTAAGAGTGTGGAAAGTTTTGAATTGATATATGTAAGTAATATTAGACGTTGCTGAAGACAGTAATACTACTGGCTATTCCAAGTAGATAGTATTAGACGATATTTAAGTAGAAAAATTGGTGTTCATTGCGAATCGCATGTTGCGTAAAGAAATGTAGGAACATAAAATCGATATAATATATTGATGGAAAGAATGTGGAATATCCTGAATGGACATGTGCAATCCTCACTGCACGTACAGGAAATCTGTAATAATTCAGGCTCAATGAATAACATTAGACACGTAGAAAAAAATGGCGAATCGCGCATTACGTAGAATAATGTATAAATTTGATATGATATATTGACAGAGCATTTGTGGAAAATTATGTACGGTGATATGTAAACCTCATTCCACGTACCGGAATTCCGTAACATATCAGGCTCGTTAAATATTTTTAGATGATATTTATGAATAAGAAATGGTGATCATTGCGAATCTCGCAATGCGAAGAATGATATAAGACATCGATATGTTATATAGATATAGAATGAATTTGGAAAATTATGAATTGTCATATGTAAACCTCACTCCAAGATCATGAAATCTGTAATAATTCAGACTTTATAAATAGTAGTAGAGTGATGTTTAAGCAGAAATAATGGCACTTATGATGACTACCGCGATGCGCACAAAAATGTAAGGACATAAAGTCGATATGATATATTGACAGAAATATTGTGGAAAATTTTATATGGTAATATGTAATTCCAGAATTACAGAATTCCACGTTCCGGAATTCTGTAACATGTCTGGTTTGTTATATAATATTAACTGATATTTACGAAAAGAAATAGCGCTCATTGCGAATTCAGCAATGCGTGGAATAATAAGACAATAAAATCAATACAGTATACTGACAGAATGATTGTGTACATTTTTTATTGAAATATGTATGCAACATTCCACCTTACTGCAATCCGTAATATTTCAGGCCCGAGAGATAATATTAGATGATATTTCTGTACAAAAAAATGGTCATTGTAAACCCCGTGAGGCGTAGAATAGTATTAGCCCACAATGTCGATATAATGTATTAACAGAATGAAAGTAGAAGATTTTTAATAGGTTTAACATGTAAACCTCATTTCTACGTAAGGGAACCAGTGGTATTTCAGGGTGATTAAATAATATTAGATGATATTTACGAACAATAAATTGCGATCATTTTGAATCCTGCAATGCGTAGGGTAATATAAATCAAGAAAGTCGATGGTATACTAACGTAATGAATGAGGAAAATATTGAAATGACATATGTGAACAACATTCCACGTTGCTGTACTGAAGAGTATTGTAAACGAGAATGATAATAGATGATATTTATGTACAAAGGAATGGTGGTCATTTTGAAATCCATGATTCGTAAGATAACAATTAGTCAATAAAATGGATATGATATATTGATCGAATGAATGTGGAGTATTTTGTGTAGTCACATGTAAACCTTAGTCCACGTAACGGAAATCCGTAATAATTCAGCATCCACAAACAGTATTAGGCAATATACACTTAGTCCATTATGATGTTCATTGCGAATCCCGCAATGCGTAGAATAATGTAAGGCATTGAAATTCATACGGTATAAAGACAGAGTGAATGTGGAAAATTTTGAACAGTTATATATAAACCTCATTCCACATACCAGAAATCTGTAATAATTCAGGCTTAATAAGTAACATTAGTCAATATTTCCGTAGAAAGAAAAATTGTTCATTGAGTCCCACGAGCGTATAATAAAGGGAGATTATAAAACCAATATGATGTATTGAAAGAATTACTTTGGAAAACTTTGTGTGGTTATACCTAAAACTAATTCCAATTACCGGAATTTCGTAATACATCAGAAACGTTAATGAACATTAGATGATGTTTAGGAACGAAAAAATTAGAGTTCATTGCGAGTGCCGCAGTGCGCAAAGTAATATGAGACAATGAAACCGATATGGTGTAATAATGGCAGAATGGCAGAATGACTGTGAAAAATATTGTATTGTCATATTTAAGCAACATTCCACGTTGCTGTACTCCGAAATATTTCAAGTGTGGTAAACAGTAGATAATATTATAATATATACATTACAACATAATATTATAATATATACAGTAGATAATATATAAAATATATACATTAGTATGTATTTTATATATAAATATATACATAAATATGCATAAATATATACATAATATGCATAAATATATACATAATATTTATGAACAAAGAAATTGTGGTTATTGTAAGTTCCGTGATGCGAAAAATATTATTAGGCCATTAAAAAGGATATGATATATTGACAGAATGACTGTAAAAAATTTTGAGTGATCAGTTGAGCAGCTCATTTCGAGTACACGAATTCTGGTTTACTTCAGGCTCGTTAAAAAATTTACGTGACATTTACGAACAAATAATGGCGTTAATTACGAAACCCACAAAGCGTAGAAAAACGTAAGATAATAAAATCTAAATTCTATATTGATAGAAAGAATGTGGAAAATTTTGTATTGACACTTGAAAACAACGTTCCACGTCCCTGTATTTCGTAATATGTCAAGCGCGATAGACAAGATTAGATGATCTCTGTGTACAAAGAAGTGGTGGTCAATGAGAACTCCGTGATGCGTTGAATATTATTACAGAGTAAAATCTAGATGGTATATTGACAGAATGCATGTGGAATGGCAAAATGTAAAAATCAATTTACCTAACGGAAAACAATAACACATCAGGCTCATGAAATAATACTTGATGATTTTTACGATCAACAAAACGGCGTTTGAATCCCGCATTGCGTAGAATAATGTAAGAAAATTAATTCAAAATGTTACATTGACAGAACGTGGATGTATTTTGAAATAACATATGTAAATAGCATTCACGTTGCTGTCTTCCGTAATATTCCAGGTGCGATAGATAGTATAAGATGGGATTGTGTACAAAGAAATCGTGGTCATCCAAGAATATTGTGGTTCGAAGAATATTATTATGCCATAGTTACGACATTATATAACGAATGTGAAAAATTTTGAATTGATATACGCAAAACAACATTGAAAGTTGCTATGTAATATATAAGGCGCGGTATAATAATAGTAATATTAGAAAATATTAGATTAAATGATATTAGATGATCCATGTGTACAAAGATATTTTGAACCCCGCGATGTGTAGAAAGTTATTAGGCTATAATGTCGATATGGTATATTGACAGTATGAATGTTGAAAATTTGGGTGTTCATGCGCGAACATCATTCAACGTACCAAAAGTACGTACCGTATCAATTTAAACCCACTAAACATTAGACGACATTAACGTAGAATGGAGGGAAAAAAGGAGTATATTTCCAATCTCGCGACGCGTAGAATAATGCAGGGCAATAAAATCGATTTAAAATATTGACAGAATGTCTGTTGATAACTTTATATGGTTATATATAAATCTCATTCCACGTCCCGAAAGTCCGTATATCAGGTCTGTTAATTAATATTATATAATATTTGCGAACAAAAGAATGGACTGATGGCTAACAAGAAAGCAAGTTTCTAGGCCTGACGTCTAACAACGGATGTCAGTCCTCACCCTGATGGCTAGCAACGAGAGGAATCTCACGTGCTGATGTATATCATCGTATGTCTTTTCTTGTCTTGATTGTTAACATTGAAGTACGTTTCCCGGCATGATCGCTAACATCGAATGACGTTTCTCAGCTTGATTGCTAACATTGATGTACTTTTCACGCCCTGAAGTCTAAAATCGAATTACATTTCTCGGTCTGATGGCTAACATCGAAGGAAGTTTTCCGGTGTGATGCCTAACGTCGAACTACGTCTTTTGGCTTGATTTCTAACACCGAAGTACGTTTCAATATCTTGAATCGAATTAAGCTTTTCTGCCTGAAGTCTAATATCGAAGTACATTTCACGGCCTGATGCTTTACGTAGAAGGATGTTCCACGTCATGATGTATAACATCGAATTTTCTCTTTCTGCCTGGTGGCAAACGTATGATGTCGTATCTCGGCCCGATCGATATCACCGATTGAAGCTTCTGGTGCTAATTGCTGCCATAGATGTATATATCTCAGCCTGATAAGTTAAACCAAAATCCGTCTTTCTTCCTGATGAATAACATCGCAATTCGACTGTCATCCCGATGTCTAACACCGGAGTATGTATCTCAGTGGGCTAACATATATAGGTGTATCACGGCAGTATAGCTAATATTGATGGACAATATAAAGTATATTCTACAATCATCCTGGTAGTATATTAACTCGAACTGATGGCCTTTTATTACTGTGCAGATCGTTGGTACCACAATGAACGCAATTTCTGGATATAAAACAACGATTTAGGTTTATTTATACTCGAAGTAACACGCTCCACCTGTATGGATCAAGGCTTACTTATGATCAGTCAAAGTACACGTACTTTCTACATACACTGTATCAATAGATTATCTCCCGCTGATGTTCTTATAGCATTCTACGCATCGCGGGGATGGAACACAACTTTTTTATATACAACGGTCCAATATTATTTACCGCGCCGAGATTATACGCGACCCCTCTACGTATCGGGACTGCATATGACGATTCCAAATATTCTTCATTCATTCTGTCAATACATTATCTTGATCTGACGGTCTTATATTATTATACGCATGGCAAGTATCAAAATGAACAAATTATTTGAAATAAAACAGCATTTAGCATTTTTGTCTCCTCTGAAATTATCGTGGCTTACAGATTGTCATTCCAAGTATTATGCATTCACTCTATCATTAGATTAACTCAGTCTGATTGTATCATATTATTCTACGCCTCGCGTGTATCAATATGAACAAATTCTTTATTATAAAGCAACGATTTATTATTATTCATCGATCCCAAAAGAAAAACGATCTTCCGGATCGCATCGGGGCTAACATATCATCATTCTAAATATTCTACTATCATTTTATCAATATATACAGAAGTCATTGTCATATATTATTCTACGAATTGCAGGGTCCACAATGAATACTATTTTCCAAAATATAGTGACGATCCAAAGTTATTTATCGTTCCCAAAGTAATGAGCTCTTCCATTAAGCTCCTTCGTTTCGGGGATTACATATAATCATTCAAAATAATCTACATTCACACTATCAAAGGACTATTTTTCTTTGATTTTCTTTAATATTTCTACGCATCGCAAGGATCACAGCGAACACAATTTTTTAATATATATATATATATAAACTATCTAATATTAATTATTGTCTCCGAATTAATACTCTCTCCCAGTATGGATCGGGCCTCACATATGTCCATTCAAAATAGTATATTCACTCTACCGATAGATCTTCTGCATCTAATCATCTTATACCACACTAGGTATCGCGAGGAACACAATGGAATTATTTTTTAATATATAACGGCTATCATTATTTATCATTCCCCAATAAGCTCCACCGGATCGGATCGGGGCTTACACATGATCAATCAAAATTTTCTATATTCACTTTAGCAATGAATTATCTCCCTCTGATAATCTTACACTATTCTATGAATCACAGAAATCACAATGAACCCAATTTTTTATTATATAATTACGATCTAATATAATTTATCGCCGCCGAAATAATATGCTCATCCTGTTTGGATCGGTGCATATATATGTTCATTATGAATATTCCACAACCATACTATCGGAATCTGAATGTGTTGTATTATCGAACTCATCGCGGTTCCAAATTTTTTAATACATAACGACGATCAAATATTAGTTATCATTCCTGAAATTATACGCTACTCCTATACGGATCGAGGCATATATATACTACTTCTTGATATTCTACATCCATTCTATCAATATATTATCTCGATTTAATGGCCGTATACTCTTGTACGCAACACGGGGTCCACAATGAATGCAATTCTCCAATATATAGCGACAACCTATCATTATTTATCGTCGCCGAAATAATACGCTCCTTCGGTACGCATCAGGGCTTATATATGGTCACTTTAAATATTCTACATTCATTCTATCAATATATTCTCTCGATCTGATTGTCTTATATTATTCAACGCACCGCGGGGACCATGATGAACAAATTTTTTAATATGAAACAACGATTTAATGTAATTTGTCGTCCTCGAAATAATACGCTACCTCGCTCAAAAAATTTTTCAAAAAATTCTGCATTCATTGTATCAATATATTATATCAACGTGATCTTTTTATTCTTTTCTACGGTTCGTGTGCATCAAAACGAAAATATTTTTATTTATAAAAACAGCTATTAATCTATGATTAGATTAATTACATCTGATGACCTTTCATATCATCATCAATATCATTCTGCGCATCGCGGTAACCGCAATTAACCCAATTGTTTAACACAAAACAACGATTTAATACTATATATAGGCACCGAAATAAAACGCTTCTCTGGTACAGATCGAGGCATATATATGGTCCTTCAAAATACTCTACATTCACTTTATCATTGAATTATTTCCCTCTGACTTCTTTGTATTATTTTACACTTCGCGGCGATCGCGATGAACAGAATTTTTTAATATATAACGACGATCCAATATTATTTATTGTCCCCGATATAATACGCTTACCAAGTACGTATCGGGAAACCCATATGGTCATTTGAAGTAGTCTACACTAACACTATCAAAAGATTATTTTCTTCTGACGGCCTTATATTATTCTACGCATCGCGCCGACCACAAGAATACTATTTCTTTCTGTATAAATATCATCTAAACTTATTAATCTACCATTCATCAAAATCAGATGAACTTATATTATGCTACGCTTCGCGGGGTTCTCAATAAACATCATTCCTTACTACATGAATGTCATCTAATTCTTTTCTTCGACCTAGAAATATTACAGTCCTCCGACATTGACATGTGCCTACATATAACGAATCGGAAGTTCCGACATTCACGCTTTGAATATGTGATCATCGAACTGATGGTCCTTTATGAATCCACGCATTCACAATTAACACAATTCTTTTCTACGTAAAAACCATCTAATTTTATTTACCAGTCCTGAAATATATAGCGATATAGCAACATTTATAGTTGCTTACATAAGACGAATTAGAATTTTCGACATTCATCCTGTCAATATGTCATATCGATCTGATGGTGTTTTATTATTCTATGCATCGCGGGGTTCACAATGAACACCTTTCTTTCCTACATTAATATCATATAACTTTATTTATCGTCCCTGAAACATCACCGCCCCCCCAGTACTGTAAGTTGATTACATATGATGAATCAAAACCTTCGACATTAAATCTGTCAATATATCATGTTGATCTCATGGTCTTTTATTATTCTACGCATCCAGGGAATCACAATCGACACAATTCATTTCTACATAAATATCGTATATAATTATTTATCTACCCAGAATTATTACGGTCCTCGCTCATTGATGAGTACATATGACGAATCTATGTTTTCGTCATTCACACTTCCAATATATCGATCTGATGGTTTTTCATTATTATTGCATTATTTTCATTATTATTGTTTCCAATATATCGCGATGGATTTTCATTACTTCACACTCATCGCGGGTCTCAAAATGAAGAGCATCCGTTTGTACATAAATATCATCTATCATTTATCTACCGTGAAAATTACGGTCCTAATATCAACTTCATTTATCTACCGTGAAAATTACGGTCCTTCGTAAGTAATAGGTATTTACATATGACGAATCGTAAATTTCAACATTCATTCCGTCAAAATAATATACAGAAGTGATGATCTAACGAAATACTGCTCTTCTCTGGTATCACAATAATCAACACATTTTTTTGTACATAACTGTTACATAATATTATTTATCGACCCTGATATACTACGTACCCACCGCCTCTAATAGGGATATATGACTTACATATGACGAATCAAAAGTTTCGGCATTCAATCTGTCAATACCCCAAATAGAACTAGTGGTTTGGTATTATTCTACGCATAGCGGGAATCAATGATAGCCATGTGTTTCCACGTACATATCATCTAATTCTAAATTTTGACCCTGAAATATTAACTTCCCCATGAAAAAATTAGGCCTAGATAATACGAATCAAAATTTTCTACATTGACTCTTACAATATAAAATATCGAACTTATGGTCTTATATTATTTCTATCGAAGCATGTATCAAATCACTTCTTTACATGAACACCAAATAACAATATTTAACAATATCGACCCTGAATTATTAATATCTCCTATACTTATTGGGGCTTACATATGATGAACAAAATTTTCGACATTCATGCTCACAATTTATCATTTCGATCTGGAGGTCCTATATAATTCTGCGCATTGCTGGGTGCACAGTGAACACCATTCCTTTCTACATAAATATTACTGAATATTACATAAAACATTACGGACTTCCTGCTCTGATCGATGCTTGCATGTGATAATTCAAAGATTTCGACATTCATTCCGTCAATACAGCATGAGATGCTCGTATTTAAATTTTCGCTTCTCTGGTCTCACAATGAACAACATTCCTTTGTTCATAAATATCATCAAATTTTATTTATCGACCCTGAAATATTACGGTCCTCCGGTACTGAATGCGTACAACATATGACGAAGCAAAATTTTCGTCACTCATTCTGACATTAAAACGTATTTATCTGACGGCATCATAAATTATTGTAATCCATCTCGCGGTGATCACAATGAACACCTTTCATTTCGACATAAATATCGCATAATTTCATTTATCGACCATGAGGTATTGTGTTCCGCGCCACTGGTTGCTTTACGTAAGAAGCATCAAAATTTTCTATATTAATTCGATCTGTATATGATGTTACTCTGATGGTATTATATAATTCAACGCAAAGCAGGGATCACAATGAACACCATTCCCTTCTACACTATTACCTTGTTCATTTAACATTTTTAATTTAGATTACATATGTCTAATCAAAATTTGCGACATTCATTCTGACAATATATTATGTCGAACCGATGGTCTTATTTAATTCTACGCATTGTGGGCATCATAATGTTCACCATTATTTTCTACATAAATTATCATCTAATTTTATTTAGCGGCCCTGAAGTATTATATTACTACGAAACTGATAGGGGCTTATATATGACGAACCCAATGCTACAAACGTTCACTCTGTCAATATATCGATCTCATGGTCTCCTATTATTATGCGCATCGCGGGGATCGCAATGGCATCTCTTTTTTGTTCATTAATATTACCTTATATTATTCATCGACCCTGAAATATTACCGTTCACCGGAACAGATAGTTATTTACGTAAATTACATGAATATTTAAAATTTTCCACAATAATTCTGAGGATTTATCATCACAATCTGATGGTCTTACATTATTTGAAATACCGGGTGTATCACAATGAACACCACTTCTTTGTACATGAATACTTTCTAATTTTATTCATCGACCCTATATTTCGGTCTTCAAGTACTGACAGGAACTATAATATAACGCATAAAAATTTTCGACATTCAGTCTATCATTATATTATATTGATTACATGGTCCTATATTATTCTATGCATCGCGAGTTTCACAATGACCAAAATTTCTTTGTACACAAATATGATTTAATGTGCCTGATATATTGCGGAGTACAGAATCTTGTAAAAATCATGTAACACTATTTAAGGGGCTTGAAATACTATGGAATACGGTGCGTTGAATGAGGTTTACATATTGCCATTCAATGTTATAATATGTATCATATTCATATAATATATCATATTCATTCTTCCAATAAATCATATTGTTTTTATGGCCTAATAATATTCTGCGCATTACGGGGTTCCCACTGACTAGCATTCCTTTGTCATAAATGTCATCTAATAATATGTATTGCGCCTGATATATTATAGAGTACAGCAACGTGAAATGTGGTCTATGACAATACAAAATATTCCATAATCATTCTGTCAATATAAAATACCGATTTTATGGATTCACATTATTCTACGCATTGCGGTATTCACAATTAGCGATATTCACTGATTGTAAACATAATCTAATACAATCTAACGAGCCTGAAATGCTACGGATTTCTCTTGCGTGGACTGAAATTTACATACGACAATTGAAATTTATACATTTATTCTGTCAACAAATTTTGAATTTATGGTCTAGTATTTTTGTACGCATCGCGGTATTCACAACCATTATTTCTTTGTACAAAAAAATCATCTAATATTATCTATAGCGTCTAATACATACGGAGTACAGCAGCGTGGATTGTTGCCAACATATGTCAAATAAATATCCTCCACGTCCTTTCTGTCAGTATAGCAGATCGACTTAATTGCATTTTACTATTCCACTTATTGCGGAATCAGCAATGAACGCAATTTTCTTCTTCGTTAGCATCACCTAATATAATTTTGTCGAAACTGGAAAATAACGTTCTTCATATACGACGTCTACCAATGGATATTCAAAATCCTGATATATTACGGAGATCAGATACGAATAAAGATGTATACATAAGTACGTTCAAAATTTTTCACAGTCCTGTTTTTTGTCATTTTTCGTGTCAATATATCATTTTGATTCTATGGGCTAATAACATTCAACGGAGAACAGTATTCCAACCATTTCTTTGTACGTACATATAATTTAATATTTTAATGGCGACAACCATTTCTTTGTACGTACATATAATTTAATATTTTATGTTATGGTTTTACCTCAAATATTACGGAATACAGAAGCGTTGAATATCGTTTGCATATATCAATTCAAAATTTTGGACATTGATTCTGTCAATATATCATTTTGAGTTCACGAAATAACACTGTTCTACGCCATCACGGTGTCCACAACGACCCCCATTTCTTTGTATATAAATAACATCTATTACTATCAGTCGCGCCTGAGTAATTACGGAGTACAACAACTCGGAATGTTGTTTACATATTAACAACTCAAAATTTACTACATACATCTTGACATTATACCATATTGATTTTATAGTCGGATTTTATTCTACGCGTTGCAGGATTTGCAGTGAAAGCAATTTTTTGTTCATGAATATCATCAAATATCATTTAACGTGACTGAAATATTACGGACTTCCTTTACGTGGAATGAGGTTTACATATAGCAAAGTTTCCCACATTCATTCTATCAATATATCTTATCGATTTTATGGCCTAATGACATTCTACGCATCACGGGGATAATAGTGACCACCATTCCTTTGTACATATGATACATTATCTGTAGCGCTTGAAGTATTACGGAATACTGCGAGATGGTTTGTTGTTCAAATATGTCAATATGTAATTTTCCACTTTTATTCCATCAATATACCATATCTATTTCATTGTTTTGTAAACATCTGTCAGTGCCAGGTGACCGTAATACTTCAGGCTAGATAAATAAAGATAGATGATATATATCTGAAAGAAGAATGGAGTTCATTGTGCAACCCTCGACGCCCAGAATAATATAAAAAACTTAGATTGATATGATGTATTGAGAAAATGAATGTCGACGATTGATTCGTCATACGTATGTATCTATCAGTGTTGGAGGACCGTAATATTTCAGAGTCGATAATTAAAGTTAGATGATATTTATGTAGAAACGAATAGTGCTTCTTGTGACCCCAAGCTGCGTTGAAAAATTTAAAGCCACCAGATCTATATGGTATACCGGCAGAATAAAATTTCGGCCCGAAAATTTCGATTAGTCTCTATGCGCAAATTAATATAAGGACATCAGGTCGATACTGATAGATTGAGTGTCGAAAACTTTGATACGTCATTTGTAAACACCTATCATTACTGGAGTTCTGTAGTTTTTCGGTGTATATCAGTGCTGGAGGTCCGTAATACTTCTGGATCGATAAATAAAGATTATATTCATGTAGAGGGGAATGTCGATAAATAAAGATTATATTCATGTAGAGGGGAATGTTATTCGTTGTGATCCGCACGATGCGTAGAACTATATAATAACAATCAAATCGATGTGATATACAGGCAGAAAGGATTTCGAAAATCTTGAATCGTTAAATGTAAGCATCTACCAGATTCGGAGGACAGTAATAATTTAGAGTCGTTAAATTCAATTCGATGATGTTTATATGGTAAACAATGGTGCTCATGTTGATCTCTGCTATGAGCAGAGTAATATATGACCATCGAATCGATATGATACATGGTCAGAATATTTTGATTAGTTTAATGTAGGACCTAGGAATTCAGGGGAACTGTCCATCAGGGTCGATAAATAATATTAGATGACATTTATGTAGAAAGTAATTGTGTTAATTGTGATCCCCTCGAATCGTGGGATAATATAAGACTATCGTATCAATATGATATACTGAATGAAATAATGTGGAAAAATTGATTCACAATATGTAAGCACCTGTTAAGGACGGTGAGCCGTACTATTGGAGAATCGATATATGAAATTAGATGATATTTATGTAGAGATGAGTGTTGTTCATTGTGAACTCCGCGATGTGTAGAATAATATAATCTAATAACTATCAGTTCAATACCATAAATAGACGAAATGAATGTCGGAAACATTTATTCGTCATATGTATTCTCCTAACAGTGAAGGAGGACCGTATAATTTCAGGGATGATGAATAAAGAAAGATGATATTTATGTAGAAAAGGATGTTGTCAATGGTGATATCCGCTATGCGCGGATGTAATTATCCATTATAATGTAAAGCAATCAGATCCTACCTTAAATTGACGGAATTAATGTCGAAAACATTGATGCGTCATATGTAAACACTTTTCTGTGCAGTAGGAATGTATTATTTGAAGTTCAATCAATAAAGATAGATAAGGCCTTTGTTGAAACCAAAGGAGATTATTTTGGTCCCCGTGATGCATAGAATATTGTAAGACCATATCATATCGATATGATATACTGGAAGAATGGATATGGTATATTTGAATGAATGTCGAATATTTTGGTTCGTCAAAACGTAAGCAATTATGTGTGCCAGAGAAATATTTTGGGTTCGATAAATAAAGTTAGGTGATACTTATGTAGAAAGTAATGTGTCCATTGTGATTCCCGCGATGAGTGCCATAATATAAAACATTCAATACGATGTGATATATTGGCATGATGAATATCGAAGACACTGATTCAACATATGTAAGCACTTATCAGTGTCAGGGAAACGCAATAAATCAGATTCGATAAATAAAATTTTATGATATTTATGTAGAAAAAAGTGATCACCGCATACAATCACAACCATATAATCGCAACCGTATAAAATCAGCTCCAAATTATATATTAACAGAATCAATGTAGAGATATTGGATTCGTCATATATAAACAACTGCCCGTGAAGGAAGACCGTAATGTATTAGGATCGATAAATAAAATCAGTTGACAGTAGAAAAGAATGTTGTTCATTGTGATCCCGATCATGCATAGAATATAATAATCAGCTCTGTACGATACACAGATATAGAATTAGTTTCGAAAATTTTGATGTCTCATACGCCTCAATCTGTGCAAGAGGACTGTAACATTTAGCAGTAAATAATGTATTAAATTTACGATAATGTGTTAATTGTTACCTTCGCGAATCATAGAGTAATACAAGACCATCAGATTTATAATATATTGACAGAATGAATGTCGAATATTTTTATTCATCATATAGATACCTATCAGTGTCGGAGATCTGTAATACTTCAAGGTCGTTGAATAATATTAGATAATTTAGAAAATAAGTATGTTCATTCAGATGCCCTTGATGCGGGAAATAATATACGTACATTAAGTCGTTGTCGTATTGACATGCTGAATATATATTCTTCACATGTATGCACCTATCAGAGCCGCAGGACCGTAAAATTTCTGGTTCCATAATAAGTAAAATTAGATGATATTTTTGTAGAAATTTGTGGTGTTCATTGTGGTGAGCCCGCAATGCGTAGAGTAATATAACACCATCTTTATATAATCTACTGACAATTTTAACGTCGAAAACCATGATGCGTCATACGTAAGCCTCTATCAATGCCAGAAAATGATAATATTTCTGGGTCGATAGATAAAATTAGATGATATTTATGTAGAAAATAGTGGTGATCATTAGTATACCCTTGATGCGTATAATAATACATGTCCATTAGGTCGATATTGATAGAATGGGTGTCCAAAACATTGATTCGCCTTTTTTATGGATTTGTTAGTGCCGGAGGACCGTAATATTTCAGAGTTTATAAGTGAAACCAGATCACTTTTGTGTAGAAAGAATGGTGTTCATTGTGGACCGCGCGATGTTATATTGACGGAACAAGTGTGGAAAGTTTTGAATGAATTTCTGTAAATCTCATTCCTCGTAAAACATATCCGTAGAGTTTCAGGTTCGATAAATAATATTAGATGTTCTTTATGTATAAAAAATAGTGTCCATTGTGAACCAAGCGATTCGTAGAAATATATAGCTCAATAAAATCAATATGATCTACTTAGAGATTGATTGTGGAATATTTCGACCCGTCATATGCCAACCTCTTTTCCGTAAAGTTTCAGCCTTTGTAAATAATATTAGATGATATTTATTTACAAAAATGCTGTTAATTATGACCTCCGCGATGCGCAGAGTAATATAATGCAAGAAAATCGACATGATATATTAACAGTGTGACTGAGGACAACTTTGAAGGGATATATGTAATCCTCAATAAAACACATAACAGTACATTGCAATATTTCATGCTCGGTTAATAATATGAGACGATATTTGTGTATAACAAAATAGTGTTCATTGCGAACCGCGCGATATAAAATAATAATATATCATAACTGGATATGATTTCTTGTCAGAAAGAATGAAATTTCGAATGGACATTGGAAACCACATTGCACATTCCGGAAATCTGTAATGATTCAGTCTCGATAAATTATATTACATGACATATATGTACAAGGAAAGTTGTTATTTTTAAATTCCTCGATGCGTAGAATAATATAAGGCCATAAATTCGATGTAACATATTGACAGAAAGAATGTGGAAAATTCTGACGTGACACATGTAATCTTCATTCCACGTACTGGAACAACATAATAGGTTATTCTCGATACATCATACCAAAAGACATATATATATATATATATATATATATAAATATAAATTGTGTTCCTTGAGATACCCGGAAAGTTTTGAATGTTCATGTCCAAAGATCACTACACGTACCGGATCATNACATATTGACAGAAAGAATGTGGAAAATTCTGACGTGACACATGTAATCTTCATTCCACGTACTGGAACAACATAATAGGTTATTCTCGATACATCATACCAAAAGACATATATATATATATATATATAAAAATATAAATTGTGTTCCTTGAGATACCCGGAAAGTTTTGAATGTTCATGTCCAAAGATCACTACACGTACCGGATCACCGTATACTTTCTGGCTTGATAATCATTAAATGACATTTGTGCACAAAAGAATGTTGTTCCTTGTGAACCACACGATGCGTAGAGTAATAGTGTACTATTGAATTCGATATAATATACTGACTGAATGAATGTGACAAATATTGATGTGTGAAATGTTACCGTCACTTCACGTACCGAAATTCATAATTTATCACGTTAAGTAAATGATATTGGACAATATTTGTGTAGAAGATAAAAATAATCATTGTGTACTCCGCGATGCGTGGAATGATATAAGACCATGAACCGATACCATATAGTTGCAGACTGAATGTGGAAATTTATAATGTTCTTTGTTGCCTCATGCCACGTACAGAAAGCCCGTACTATTTCAGACTCGATTTATATCATTAGATGTTGTTCGTATATGAAATTTAGTTCATCGTGAACCCTGCGAAGCGTCAAAGTGAATAAGTTCATAAAATCGAAATCACATGCTGGCAGAATAAATGTGGAACTCAGTAACATTTCAGGCTCGATGAACAAAATTAGAAGTTTTTCATGTACAAAAAAATGTGTTCGTTGTGAACTCCGCAATGTGTAGAATAATATAAAACTGTAGAATAATAAAAACGTTATGATATTGGAAGAATGAATGTTGAAAATTTTCACAAATTTGACTCATTGTGACGTGTCATTTCTAGAACTCAATTCGCGTATCGGAACAACGTAATATTTCAGGTTCGATAAATGGTATTAGCTGATAATTATGTAAAAAAATGTGTTTATTGTGAACCCCACGCTGCGTAGAAAAAAAATGCAATATGCAGACAGAACGAATGTTGATTATTTGAAATGGCCATATTTATATCTCATTCCACGTTCCGGATCTCCGTAATATTTCTGAATAAATAAATATAATTAAATGATACTTATGTAGTGAAAGTTGTCCTTTGCGAATCCCGCGATGCATAGAATAATACAAGGCAATAGTAAGAGATTTTGACAGAATGAATGTGGAAAGTAGTAAACGGATATGTATAAATCTCATTCCACATACCGGAACCCCATATTGTCTCAGGTTCGATTAATGACTTTAGAATGTTTCTATGTTCAAAGAAATCGGATAAATTCTGAAATCAGTGACGCGTAGAAGAATATAACATCATAAAATCAGTGATATATTAGAAGAATATATGATATATTAGAAGAATATATGTGGAAGATTTTGAAGGGCCATATGTAAACCTCATTCTCGCCTCACCACGTACCGGAAATCGGTAATATTTCTGGCACAATGAATATTAGATGACAACTATGTATTGAGAAATGGTTTTCATTATGATTCCCCCCTCGTTACGTAGTATAATATAAGACCATAAATTCGATATGATATACATGACAGAATGAGTTTGGAAAATTGACGTGACACATGTAAATCTCATTCTAAGAGCCGGAATTCCGTAACGTTTCAGGCTCGATACATAATATTAGATGATATCTATGTCCAAAAAAATGGCGTTGATTCCGAACTACGCAATGCGAAGAATAATATAAGTTCATAAAATCGATATGATATATTGACAGAATATTGTGAAAAATTTTGAACTGTCATTTGTATACTTAATTCCACGTACCAAAAATATCAGGATCGATAAATAATATTAGATGATATTTATATACAGAAATATGGTGAGCCGCGCGATGCATAGAACAATATATATCGATAAAACTGACACGGAATAATGACATGATAAATGTGGAATGTTTTGAATGGACATGATCCATATATAGATCATTGAACGTATCAGAATCCCGTAATATTTCATGCTCGATGAATAATATTAGATGATATTTACGTTTAAAAAAATGATCTAATTGTGAAAACCGCGATACGTAGATGCCTGTAGGGTTACATCGAGGGACTTTTTCGACCTCAAGGCCACCATCGAAGGAAGTTTGTCGTCACGATGCCTGAAGGACGTTTCTCATCCTCATGGCTAAAATCGAAGGAAGTTTCCCGGCCTAATGATTATCATCGAATTACGTTTTTCGGCCTGATGGCTAATATCGAAGTACTCTTCTCCCCCGGATGGCTAACATCAGACATGTTTCTCATCCTGATGTCTAACATCAAAGTAAGTATAGCCTGGTAACTAACATCGAATATCGATATTCGGCCTGAAGTATAGAATTGAATGTCTTTCCTCGACCTGAATACTAACAATTAATTTCTCATTTCGGCCTTATTGCTAACGTCGAATTTTATTATCAACCTGTTTGCTGACACCCAAGGTCTCTTTTCGGCCTGAAGGCTAACATCGAGGTACGATACTCGGCCTGATGTCTATCATCGAAAGCAGTTTCATGTCATGGTGGCTAACATCTAAATAAGTTCCGTGGCCTAATTGCAGACACCAAAGTACTTTCTTCGGCCTGACTAATATCAAACAGCTATTCTCGGCCTGATGTCTAACATCGAATGCGGTTACTCGTCATGATGGCCTAACATCGAATGAATGTTCTCGTCCTGATATCTTACATGGTGGTCTGTTACCTGGCCTAGTTAATTGAATTGATTGTGATCCGCGCGATTCGTAGAATTATATATGACAATCAGAGGGATCAATAATTTATTGATAGGGAGAATCTAGGACATTTTGAGTGATCATATATAAGCCCCGAGAGGGAGGAGCGTATTGATTCTGTAATGATAAATACTATTATATCGTCGCCCTATTGTAAAAAATTGTTTTTTTTAATCACAGCAATGCGTTGAATTATATATGACAGAGAGAGAGATAATGCATTGACAGACTGAATTGAGAATATTTTGAATGATCACGCGATACGTACCGGATGAGCGTATCACAGAGGGACGATAAATAATATTGGACTGTCGTTATATGTAAAAAGAAGTGTTCATTTTGAACCCCACGATACATAGAATAATATAAATCAATCAGAGATGGATAATACATTGATAGAGTGAATGCATAGTATTTTGAATTATCATACCTAAACACCGATCCGTCCCAGAGGAGCGTACTTTGGGGGGGGGGACGATAAATATTATTGGATCACCGTTACATATTTAGAAATTGTGACCATTTTGATACCCGCGATGCGTAGAATAATATAAGAATATCAAATCGAGGTACTGATAGAATGAATATAGTATATTTGAAATGGTCATATGTAACCTTCGATCAGTACCGGAGGAGCGTATAAAAGAATGATATTGGATCGTAGTTGTATATAGGAGAAAAATGTTCGTAGTGAATCCGCAATGCGCAAAATAAGATAAGACTATCGAAAGGAGTTAATCTTCTTATAGTGTGAATGTAGAAAATTCTGAATAATCACATGTAAGCCCCGATTGCTACCGGAGGGGCGCATAAATTCGTTGTCGAAGAAAATGTTGGATCGTCGTTGTAAATAAAAAATTGTTTTCCTTCTGATCTTCACGATGCTTAAGAACAATAAAAGACCATCAGATGGAGATAATATATTAATAGAATGAATGTAGAATATTTTGAATAATCATATATAAGCGCCGAGCCGCACAGGAGGAGGATATTGACTTCGGGGATGTTAAATCAGATTGGGACGTCGTCATATATTAAAAAATTGTATTTTGTGTAAACCCCGCGATACGTAGAATAATATGTGACCATTGGAAGGAGATAATCTACTGATAGGGTGAAGCAAGAATATTTTGAATAACCATACGTAAGACCCGACTAATAGGGAACTCTATAAAATCGGTGGAGATAAATAATATTGGATCGACGTTATAAATAAAAAATTGAGTTCGTTTTGATCCCCACGATGCGTAGAATAATGCAAGATCATCAGATCGATATAAAATAACGATAGAATGAATGTAGAGTACCCTGAATAATTACATATAAGCACCGTTTCGTTCTGGTGGTGCGTCTTATTTCGGGGACAATAAATAATATAGGATCATCTGTATATATCAAAGATTATGTTCATCGTGAACCTCGCAATGCGTTGAATAATATAAGATTACCAATAGATTACCTCTCTGTGGTTCTAGTATAATTATACGCATCGCGGATTTCACAATGAGCACAAATTCTTAATATAAGACAACAGTTTTGTGTTATTTAGAGTCTTCGAAAAAAATACGCTCCTCTTGTAAGTATCGGGGCTTACACATGATAATTCAAAATATTCTACATTAAATCTATCCTCTACGATCTATCCGGTACGATTCGGGAATTGCATATTCAAAATATTCTACCTATATTCTATGAATATGTTATCTCGATCTGATGGTCTTCTATTATTCCACACAGGAACCACAGTGAACAAAGTTTTTTAATATATAGTGACGATGTTATATTCTATATCGTCGGCTATATTTGTCTCATTCATTCTGACATTAAATATTCTGACAATAATATTCTACGGATATCGAACTATTCTACGCACCGCCGAGATAACAATGGACAATTATTATATTACAAAATTACGATATGGCATTATTTAACGTCTCCGAAATTATACGCTCCCCGGTACGTTCCGGGGCTCTGAAGTGATCATTTAAAATATTCTGTAGTTAATCTATAATTATGTTATCTCGATAGGATTGTCTTATGTATTCTAAGCCTAATGGGTATCAAAATGAACAAATATTATTTTGAAACTACGATTTAAAATTAATTATCGTCCCGGAAGTAATACAATACAGCGGTACGAAACGGGGATTAAATACGGTCATTCAAAATATTCTACATTCACTCTACCAACAGATTACCTCCATCTGATGGACTTATGTTAGACTACGTATCGCGGAGAACACAACGAACAAATTTTTTTATAAAACAACGATTCAGTATTATTTATTATCCCCGAAATGATATGCTCCTCCGGTGGGGCTTACATATATTCAAAATATACTATAACCATTCTATACTATATACTATAACCATTCTATCAATTTTCATATTATTTCAATCTGCTGGTCTTATATTACTCATTGCATTGCGGATATCAAAATGAACCAATTTTTTGTTATAAATGGACGATATGATGTTATTTATTGTTTGTAATATTTGTCTTTTGTATTATTCATCCGAAATTACGCTCCTCCGGTACATATCGGAGCTTTCATATGTTCATACAAAATGTTCTACATTCACTGTATCAACAGATTATTTCCCTCTGACGGTCTTATATTATTCTACGCATCGCAATGAACTCAATTGTTCAGTATACAACGACGATCCAATACTATTTATCGTCCCCGAACTCGTACGCTCTCTTACCTATCTGGTCTTACATATGATAATTCAAATTAATTCAAATCTTCTATATTCACACTATAAACAGATTACCATACTTGGATAGTCTTATATCATTAGATGCATTTCGGAGTTCACATGGAAACCAATTTTTTAATATACATCGACGATCCAATATTTTACATCGTTCCCGAAATATTAATTACGTTCCTCTGGTAATTATAGTGGCTTACACATGATCACTCTAAAGATTCAACATTCATTCTATAAATTGATTATCTTGATCTGATAGTGTTATTGTGCATCATGGACACCAAAATCAAACATTTTTTAATAAGACAACGACTTAGCATTATTTGTCGTTACCGAAGTAGCACGATCCTCCCGTATGTACGGGTAGGAGATTACATATGGTCATATTTTTATATTCTACGTTTATTATATAATTATATTATCTGGAACAGATCCCCTTACATCATTCTACGCATCGCGGGGACCGGAATGAACCAAATTTTTTAAACTAATGCGACAATCCAGTAACATTTATCGTCTCCGAAATATTACCCCTTCTGGTACGGATCAGGGCTTAGATATGATCATTCAAATTACTCTATATTTATTTTATCAATATATTATTTTGATCTGATGGTCTCATATTCTACGCCACTGCATATTGTTCTACGTATCGAAATGAACAAATTTTTTTATTGTAAAAGAGCGATTTATTCTTAATTATTTCCCCAAATTGTTACGCTCCTTCGGTACGTTTCGGCGCTTACGTATCATCATTCAAAATGTTCTACATTCACTCTATCAATTGATTATCTCCCTCTGGTGGTCTTATACTGTTCTAACGGAATGCACATCGCGTGTATCAGAATTAGTAAATTTTTTAGTATATAAGAGCGATTTAATAGTATTTACCGTCCCCGAAGTAATACAATCTTCCAATGCAAATAGCGGCTTACATGTGTTTATCTAAAATGTTTTGCACGCATTTTATGAATATCTTTGATTGATCTGATCATCCTATATTATTGTACGCACCGTGGGAACAGAATAAATAATTTTAGATGATATTCATGAACAAAGAAACGGTATTCGTTGTGAACTCCGCGATGGGTAGAATAATTTAAGGCTATAAAATCCATTTTTATAAAATCTGTACCATATTTCGATAGATTGAATGTGGAATATTTTGAATTGTCATCGTAGACCTCATTCCACGTAGAAGGAACGCAGTAATTAATAATAATATTTAAAAATAATATTTAAAAATAATATTTCAAGATCAATAAATGAAATTAGACAATATTTATGTAGAAAAAATGTCGTCAATTGTGGAATGTATTCCCGCAATGCGTAGAATAATATAAGAAAATAAAATAGATATGACATAATGACGGAATTATTGTGGAAAGTTTTGAGTAGTCATATGTAAACAAAACACCACGTACCAACACTCAGTAACATTTCGGGGTCGATAAATAACACTAGACTATATCTGTGTGCAATGAATGGGGTCCACTCCGAACCACAATCGCGTAGAATAGTGTAACGTCATAAAATAGATATGATGTATTAATAGCATGAGTGTGGAATATTTTAGAAGACATATGTGAACTAAATTTCATGTTGCTGTACACCGTAACATTTCAAGATCGGTAGATAATACTAGATGATATTTATATAGAAAAAAATGTTGGACAAAGTAATGCCCGTGATGCGTAGAATAATATTTGGCCATAAATACTATATGATATATTGACAGAATGAATATCGATAACTTTGAATGGTCGTATGAAAACCTCACTTCACGTACCAGATATCCGTATAATTTCAGACTCGTTAAACAAGATTACATAATATACGAACAAAAAATGATGTTAATTGCGAATCCCGCGATGCCTAGAATAATGTAAGACGATAAAACCTATATGATATATTGGCAAAAAGCATGTGGATAATTTTGAATTTGCATATGAAGTCAACATGCCACGTTACTGTACTCCATAATAATTCATTCGCTATAGATAAAATTATTGAAGGAAAGAATGTGGAATGTCTTGAATGTACATATGCGAACCTCATTGCACGTATCGGAAAACGTAATAATACAATAAATAACATTAGACGATATTTATGAAGAAAAAGTGGAGTTCTTTGCGAATTCCGCTTTTGAAGATTAATGTAAGACAATAAAATCGATATTATATACTGACAGAATATTTTTGGAAAATTTTGTATGATGATATGTAAACCTTATACCACATACCGAAATTCCGTAACGTATCAGGCTCGTTAAATATTAGATGATATTTACGTATAAGAAATGGCCATTATTGCGAATTGCGCAATGCGAAGAATGATATAGGAATATAAAATCGATAATGTATATAGACAGAAAGAATTTGGAAAATTCAGAATTGACATATGTAAACCTCACTTCAAGAACCAGAAATCTGTAATAATACAGGCTTAATAAATAGTAATGAAACGATATTTACGCCGAAAGTATGGCATTCAAGGCGAATCCTGCGATGCGGACAGTAATGTAATGACATAAAGTCTGTACGATATATTGGCAGAAATATTGTGGAAAGTTTTGTAATGTAATATGTAAACATCATTCCACGTACCGGAAATCTGTAACAATTAAGGCTCAATAAATAATACTAAACAATATTTACGTACAAAAAAAGGAATTCAATCCAAACCCAAGATGTGTAGAATAACGAAAGACAATAAAATCATAATGAAATATTAACAGAAACACTGCTGATGAATTTTATGTTATACATAAACCACGTTCCACGTATCGAAATTCCCTATATCAGGTTAGTAAAGAAACATTAACTGATATTTGCGAAGAGAAGAATGACCTGATGACTAACAACAGAGGAAGTTTCTCGGCCTGATGGCTATAATGTTGCTTCTCGGCCTGATGATTTGGCTAACAGCGAAGAAAGATTCTCGGCGTGATGTCTTACCTTCAATCCGTTGCTCTGCCTGATAAATAATATCAAACGTCTTTTCTCGATCTAATGGTTAACATCGAAGAAGTACGTTTCTCGGCCTAATGATTAACATTATTTAAAGTCTAACATCGAAGAACGTTTCTCGGCCTTATGGCTTAAACAGAAGCACGTTTCACGGCCGTTGGCCCAGATTGGAGGACATTTCTCGGCCTAATGTTTAACATTGAAGTACGTATCTCGCCTGATTGCTAACATCGTAGGAAGTTACACGGCATGACGTCTAACATCGAAAAACTTTTCTCGTCCTGATGGCTCTTATCGCAGATCGTATCTTGTCCTGATTTCTAACATAGAAATGCGTTTCTCGGCCTGTTTTCTAACATTTAATCTCGTTTCTCGGCTTGGAAGTATCATTGTATGATGCTTATCTATCTCAGGGCCAACATTTAAGTACGCATTTCGGCCTGATGTCTAACATCGAAATATTATACCCGGGTTGATAGCTAACATCTAAATAAATTCCTCGTCCTGATGTATAACAATGACTGTCGCAAATCGGCCAGATGGTTAACATCAAGGTACGATTCTCGGCTTGATGGCTAACATCAGAGTCCTTTTCTCTATCTGGCGGTCGACATCGAAGTGCGTATCTTGACCTGAAGGAACGGTAAAGTATTATTACCGTCCCCGAAATAGTGTACGCTCCGCATGGAACGTTGCTTACATATGACCATACAAAGTATTCCACTTTCATTCTATAAATATATTAACCCGATCTGATTATCTTGTTGTATTATTCTGCGCATCGCGGGGTACAACAAACACAATTTTTTGATATAAAACATGGATTTAAAATTATTTATAATCCTTGAGCCACACGAAATTCCAGTATGGATCGCGGTTTACATATTGTAATTCAAAGTATTCTGGATTCATTCTATGAATACATTATTTCTATTTGATAGTCTTGTATTATTCTATGCATCGCGAGTATAGGGGGCTTAAGTATCATAATTCAAAATATTTTATATTCATTGTATCAATATATTATATCCATCTGATGACCTTATATAATTCTCCACATCCTGGGTGTTCACAATTTATAAATTTCTTAATATAAAACAACAAGTGTGTTTTACATTACTCCGGTAGGCCTCGATGCTTACATATGGTCATTCAAAATATTCTACATTCTTTCTATCCATGTATTATATCTATCTGATGTCCTTATATTATCCTACGCATCGCAGCGATCACAGTGAACAAATTTTTTAATATAAATCATCGACTTATATATAGTATTATTTGTTATATCGATCCCGAAACGATATGCTCCTTCGGTACGGATCGGTGCTTACTTATGAAAATTCAAAATATTCTACATCATTCTAACAGTACATTATCTAGACCTGACTGTCTTATATTATTCTGCTTACCGCGGTTATCAAAATGAACCCAATTTTTTAATATAACAATTTAGTTTTATCTGTCGTCCTCGAAATAATGTTCCTTAGGTACTGATTGATATTTAGATACAATCTTTCAAATTTTCGGCATTCGTTCTGTCAATATATTTTCTTGATTTGAGGGTATTGGATTATTCTGCGGATTACAATGGACACAACGTGTTTATATATAACAACGATCTAATAATATTTACTTACCCAACAACGTTACGGTCCTCCGATACGGTACGGGGATTACAGATGACCATTCATAATTTTCTAAACTAATTCTGTCAATATATTATCTCGTTCTGTATTTCTTAGATTATTCTAAGCATCGTGGGAATCACAATGAACAATTTTTTTTATATATAGCGACGATTAAATATTATTTAATGAGTGTGTTAGGGCACTCTTTAGTTCCTTTCGGGGTATACATGTGTGTATTCAAAATATTCGACATTCTTTCTGTCTATATATTATTTCTATCTGATTTTCTTACATTATTTTACGCATCGCAAGGTTCACAAAAATGATATTTGTTTTATATTACAACGGCGATTAATCATGATTTATTGGCTCTGGAATATTACGGTCCTCAGGTACGGATCGGTTTTTATATGTCGGTTAAAAATTTTCGAATATATGTATATATTATCTAGATCTTTTGGTACTATATTATTCTACGTCTCGCGGGTGTCACTGTGAACACCCTTTTATTGTATAGCCTGATATAATATGGTGTGCCGGTACATTGAGTGAGGTTTACATTTGGAACACAAAAATTTTCGACAATCATTTTGCCAACATATTATAACGTTCTGATGATTTCGTATTATTCTAATCCTTGCCGGTATGTCTTGGACTCTATGTCATTGAACATGAAAATCATCTAAAATTTTTCTAGAGAATGAAATATTACTGTACACGTGTAAGTGGAGCAAGGTTTACATATGGCCGTTCGAAATATTCGAAATTCATTTTATCAATAAATAAAATCGATCTGACTGTTCTATATTATTTGACGCATCGAAGGATTCACTATGTATCCGAATTTATTGGATATAAATATCAACCAGTTTTATTTATTTAGCCTGAAGCATTAGGTATTTCTGATCCGTGTTATGTGGTGACATTTTCATACGTCAAATCAATATTTTCGTCATGCATTCAATCAATACAGCATATCGATCTGATGGCCGTATATTATTCTACCCATCGCACCCAGGTATCAAATAAAACTATATCATTGTACTTGAATATTTTTTAATTCTAATTGTTGTGCGACAAATCCTACTGATTTCCGATACGCTGAATGAGGTTTACATATGACACTTCGAAGAAACCGATATTCATTCTGTCAATAAATCATATCGTCGTGATGCTCTATAATATTCCACGCAACTCCGGAATCACAATAAATATAATTTATGGTACATAAGTATCATCCAATGTTACTAATTGAGCTTGAAATATTAAGGAATACCGGTACATAGATTCACACATGTAGATGCTTACATACTAATATTCAAGGGTTTCGACACTCATTCCGTCACAAATCATTTTGACGTGAGTGTCTTCTATTATGCCACGCATCGCGGGAATCACTGTTAACATGCTTTATTGTACATAAATTCAACTAAAACTATTTAGTAAACTTTTACTAGACTCAGAATTACTACAGAGTCCTGGTACGGGGTTTTCATTGAACGTTTCAATATATTCGAAATACTTTCTGTCAGTACATTATATAGTTCTGATGATCTTATGTTATTTTACGCATCGAGGGAATCACAATGATAACAATTTTATTGAACACAAAAGTCATTTAATATTGTTTATCTAGCCGGAAATATTACGGAATTTCGGTACGTCGAATGAGGATTACATATGACCATTCGACATTTGGACACTCATTCTGCCATTATAACATACATATTTAATGGCCTTATATTGTATTACGTATTACAGGATTCAAAATGCTCTCCAGTTTACTCTACATATATATCATCTAATATTACTTATCGAGGCTGAAATATCACGGATTTTCGAAACGTGGAATGAGGTTTACATATGACGATTCAAAACTTCCTACATTCATTTTGTCAATATAATATCAGAACTGTTTAATGGTCTTATATTATCGTACGCATCAAGGAATTGACAATGAATTTCATTTCTTGTACAGTTATATCACCCAATACTATTTATCGAGCTTGAAATGTTACGGAGTTTCGGTTGAATTAGGTATACATATGAAAATCAAAATTTACCACATTCATTCTGACAGTATATCATCGACTTTATTGTTTTATATAGTATTACACATCGCCGGGTTCACAAGCACAGCATTCTTTTTTATATAAATATCATTTAATATTATTTACTGAGCCCGAAGTGTTACAAAATTCAGGTACGTGGAACGATGATTACATACGTCCGTTCAAAATTTTCCTCAATCACTCTGTCAATATATCATATAGATTTTGTGGTTTAATATTATTCTTCGCATCATTCTGTTCTCAATATACACAATTTCCTTGTACAAAAATATAATCTTACAATGTTAGAAGTGCCAGAATTATTAGATTTCCGGTACGTGGAATGATGCATACATATGTACATATGTACATTCAAGACTTTCTACATTCATTCTGTGAAATATATCATACCGATTTTATGGTCTTATATTATTCTATGCAGCATGGGGTTCTGAATGAACGGCATTTTTTCCTAAATAAAAACTATACAACATCTTTTATCGAAGCTGCAATATTATAGAGTTCCTGTACGACGAATGAGGTTTACATATGGCGCTTTAAATAATTCCACATTCACTCTATCAATATGTCATATCGATTTCATGTGCAATATTTTTCTAAGCAGTGCTGAAATCACAGTGAAAACCATTCTTTTGTACATAAATACCATCTCATGTCTTAAGCAGCCTGAAATGTTTCCGAACCGTGAAATACATATGAACATTTTCCACATTCATACTGTCAATATATCATATCGGTTTAGTGGGCTTATAGTATTCTACAAATCGAGGGATTCACAAAGAACACCTCTTTTTATACACAAATATGATCTAATACTATTCATCAGGACTGTACTATTAGAGGTTCTGGTATGTGGAAATAGGCTACATATGAGTGTTCAAAATTTCCATAACTCATTATACCCATTTATTATATCGACTTTATTGGCTCATACAATGGTATGCAATTCGGTGTTCACAATGGAAAACAATTTTCTTGCACATAATTTTCATCTATCATTATTTAACGTACCTGAATATATTACGGAGTTCCTCTACTTGGAATGAGGTTAACAAATGAAATTTCTAAATTTTCCATATTAGTTCATACCATACATAATATCGATTATATCGATTATATCTTATATAAGAGGTTTGCATACGGACGTTCATAATTTTCCTAATTCATTCTGTCAAAATATCTTATCGATTTTATGGTCCTACATCATTCTACGCATCGCGGGTTTAACAATGAAAACCATTTCTTTGTACATAAGTATCATATAATATTATTTATCTGCTCTGAAATAAACTGGATTTCCGGCACATGGAATGAGTTTTATATAAGATCATTCAAAATTTTCCATATTCATTCGGTGAATATATCAAACCGTTTTTACTGACATATAATATTCTACGCATCGCGGGGTTCATATGGAACTCCATTTTCTGTAAATAAAGATCATCGAAAACTATTTATCGTGCCTGAATTTTTACGGTGTACCGTTACTTGGAATGAGGTTTACATATGACCGCGTACTTCACAATAGACACCATTGTTGTGTACACATATATCGACTTGTGTTATTTATCTACCCTGAAATGTTACGGAATTTCGGTACGAGGAATGAGGTTTATATATGTCCGTACAAAATTATCCAAATTCATTCTGTCAGTATATCATATTGATTTTCTAGTCTTTATTATTCTACGCATCGCGAGGCTCACAATGACCATCACTTTTTCTACATATATTTGACTTTATGTTATTTATCGAGATTGAAATATTACAAAATATTACGGAGATTCTGCACGAGGAATAAGGTTTACGCATGACAATTCGAAATTTCCCTCATTAATGCTGTCAATATATCAAATCGATTTAATCGGCTCATGTTATTCTGAGCATCGCGGGATACAAGTTGAATACAATTTTTTGTATGTGAATATCATCATATAACATTTATCATATAATATATCATCATATAACATTTGTAGCCTGAAATTCTATGGAGTGCTGGTACGTGGTTACGTGGAATATGGTTTACACATGTATATTCAAATTTCCTCTTTTTTCCTAATTTTGCCTAAATATTGATTTTATAGCCTTTTATTATTCAATACATCGCGGGGATCACAGCAACAACAATTTTTTTTTAATTCTATTAATAGAGCCTGAAGAGAGTATCATGTAATTCTATTAATAGAGCCTGAAGTATTACGAAGTTATAATACGTGGAATGAGGTACAAATATAAACATTAAATGCATTCCACATCAATTCAATGTAACACACAGATTTTATGACGTTCCTCCAATACACCTCGGCGATCGCATGTGACCATTAAAAATATTCGAAATTCATTCTGTCATTTTATTATATGTATCCGATAGTCTAATATTATTTTAAGCATAGCGGGAAGCATAATTAAAATATCCTTTTCATATATAACGACGATCCGATGTTATTTATCGAGCCCAAATTACTACGGTCCTCCGATACCGTACAGGGATTACATATGTCAATTCAAAATTTTCGACATCCATTCTGTCAATGTTATTTAATTATCTTGATTTGATCGCCTTATATTAGTTTACGCATCGCGGGGTTTACAATGAAAAAAATTGTTTAACTATAATAATTATATGCTATTATTTACATCCTCGAATCCTTTCGATCCGTTGATACATTTCTTTGCATACAAATGACAATTCAAAATCTTTAATATGCATTCTTTCAATATATTATCTCGATATGATGGTCCCATATAGTTCTACACCTTCCTGGGATCCCACTGAATACAGTTTCTTAACATAAAACGACCTAGTATTCTTTGTCAAACACGAAATGTTACAGTACTACGGTACGTTTCGGGTTAATTACAATTTACAATTTACAATTTTCGACATCCATCCTGTCATTATATTATTCCGTGCTGATTTCTCTAGAATATTCTATGCTTCGCGGGAATCACAACTTTTAATTTATAATGACTATCTAATATCATAAATAGATCCCGAAACATTACGTATCTCCGGAAAGTTTCGGGGCATCCATATGACAATTCAAAGTCTCCGACATTCATGCTCTCAGTATGTTATCTCGATCTGATGGACTTATATTATTCTATGCATCGCGGGGAACACAATGAACACAACTTTTTGATGACGACGATCTAAAATTGTATATGCCCGGAATATTTCTGTATCCCGGTACGTTTATGGGCTTACATGTGACCATTCAGAATTTGCGTCACTAATTCTGTCAATATATTATCACGATATTATGGTCTTATATTATTCCACTGATCGCGTGGGTCACAATGTTCACAATACTTTATAACGATGACCTAATATAATTTATTAATTCCGAATTATTACGGTCTTACGGTAACTTTAATCCATTTCATATGACCACTCAATATTTTCGACATTCATTATGTCAGTATATTATCGCGATCTTTTATATTATTCTACGCATCGCAGGGAACACTATAAACATTGTTTTTTAATATAAATGAGTACTAATTATTGTCTGTTAAGTAATACAATGGACCTGAAATTGGAGTAAGATGTTCATATTCTCCTTGAATTTTCCACACAATAACCGTATCAGTATATGATACTAATCTGGTCGCCATATGTTATTGTACACGTTTATGGGTTCAAATCAAATAGTTCGTTAATACATACAGATATTATAATATTATTTGACAACTTTTGAAACTGTAATACTTCATGGTCGATAAATAATACAATATCATCAATATATATAAAGAAATTGTTTTCATAGTGATACCCACAATATACAGGAATATATAAGTCCGCCAGGTTGATGATCATAATGACAGAGTGAATGTCTAAAGCTATAAATTGTGATATGTATAACACATTCCAAGCACAGGAATTCCGTACTGCTTCATGCTGTATCAATATCTAATTATATTTATGTACAATAAAACGGTTTCTACAAAGATCCCACAGGGCACAGAATCATATCAGAATTTTACCATGAAATCGACATGATATATCGACAGAGTGAAAGTGGAACATTGAATTGTCACATTAGAACATCATTCCACGTACAGGAACATATAGTTATAATACAGACTATAATACGTAGTTATAATACAGGCAAATAATATTAAACGACATTAATGTATAAAAGACTGCTGTTCATTGTGAATCCCACAAGCGAAAATTTATATCAGACCATAAAATCGATATTATTACTGACAGGAATATTGTGGAAAATTTTGGAGCGACATATTTAAACTTCATTTCTCGTACCGGAACTCCGCGACGTTTCGGGCTAGATGAGTAGTATTAGATGATATTTATGTACAAAAGAATGGTGTTTATTGTGAATGGTATTTATTGTGAATCCCGCGATGTATAGAATAAAATAATACCATGAAATTGATATTATATTTTGGGTGAATGATTGAGGAAAATTTTGATTTGTATTATGTAAACCTCATTCAACGTACTGAAATCCGTAATGTATAGATTAGATAAAAAATTTTTGGTGACAATTATATACAAAGAAATGATGTCCATTGTGAGCTTCGCGATGCGCGGAATAGTATAAGACAATCAAATTGAAATAATATATCGGTACGATGAATCTAATGGCTTCTGATGGAGAATGTTTAAACCTCATTCCACGTACCGTAAAAATTCGGGGCAGATATATAACAATAGACCGTTGTCATATATTGAAAAAATTGATTTCGTGTTGATCTCAGCGACGCCTAGAAAAATATAAGACAGTCGGATTGTTCGATGCCTCATGTATAGAGTCTCAAATATTACATATTACGGATACGTAGTGTAAGGTTTAAATACATTTAAAATATCATATCGATCTCTTTGTCTATTAGGAACACCATTTCTTTGTACATAAATATAACCTAACTCAATTTATTGTTCCACAAATATTTAGGATTACCTGTACGTGGAACAAGATTTATATGTTGTCGTTGAAATATTTGGACATCATTTCTATCAATATATGATTTAGATCTCTTGTCCTTATATTACTCAACGCATGACTGAAAACACTATGAACAGCACCTTACAGTATGTAAATAACATCTAACACTATTTATCGAGACTGAACGTATTACAGAGTATCGGTAAGATGGATGATCGTTACACCTGATCATTCAAAATATTCCACATTCGTTCTGACGATATATCATATCGATTCTATAATCATATATTTCACGCATCGCGGGGATCACAATGAATACAATTTGTTAATATATAACAACGATACAATATTATCTATCAGCCCCGAAATAATACGCTCCTCCAGTACAGATCGGAGCATATATATAAAAATTCAAAATACCCCAAATTCACTGTAACAGTTATATTATATCCTTATATTATATCCTTGTGATGGTCTTATATTATTCCACGCATCGCAGGGTAACAGTGAACACAATCTTCTTAAGTATAATGACGATCCAATATTATTTACAAATAAATAATACACTTCTCAGGTAAGAATGAGGACCAACATATGTTTATTCAAAATATTCTACATTTACTGCATCAATGGATTATGTCCTTCTCACGTTCTTGTATTATTATACGTATCGGGGATTAAAAACAACACAAATTACTAGTTCATAACGACTATCCCGTATCATTTATCGTCTCCGAAATAATAAGCTTCCCCGGAACGGAACATGGATTACAAATGATAATTCAAAATATTCTATGATCATTCGATCAACAGGATAAATCCCCCGATAGTCTTATATTATTATACGCATCGCCGGGATTATAATATACACAATTTTTTGATATGTAAGGACGAGCCAATATTACGATTCTTCCACGAAATAGTAAACTGTTCGGCCGGGATCGTGGCTTACATATGATTATTCAGATTATTCTACATTCACTCTATCAATAGATTATATCTCTTAGATTTTCTTATATTATTTTGCTCATCGCGCAAGTCACAATAAACATAATATCATGAAACTTAACGGCAATCCAATATTATTTATCGTCCTGAAATTATACGCTGCTCCGGTACGGATCAGAGCTTACATATGATCATTCAAAATATTGTACATTCACACTCTCACTAGATTATCTCTCTCTAATAACCTCATATTATACCACGCATCGCGGAGACCATAATCAATTTAATATACACAACGATTCAGAATTATTTATCGTCCCCGAAATAATACGCTCCTCCGTTGAGGATTAGTGCTTACATAAGATAATTAAAAATATTCCAAATTCATTCTATGAATATACTATTTTGATCTGATGGTCTTATTTCTACGCATCGTGGGGACTACACTGAACAAATTTTTTAATATAAAACATTAGTTATGCATTAGTCGATTTAGTATAACTTACCGTCAATGAAATAATACGATACTCCCGCATGGATAGGGACTTACATATAATTTTGCAATATGTTCTACATTCACTAAACCAATATATTATTTCGATCTGGTGGTCTCATATGATTCTACTCATCACGGGTAATAAAACGAACAAATATATTTTATACAATTCAACAATGTAGTCTTATTTATATTCCCCTAAATTATATACTCCTCCACGAACTGGGCATACATATAATCATTCAAACTATTCTGTATTAACTCTGCCAACATATTACGATCCCATGAACTTATATCATTCTACGCATCACAGGTGCCGAAATGAACGAATTTCTGTATATAAAACAACGATTTATTATTATGTATCGTCCCCCGAGTGATATGTTTCTACGGTTCTGGACGTAGATATTATCATTCCAAATTTTGCACATTTATTCTACCAAGAAAATATCCCACAATGGTGGTCCTATATCATTCTACGCATTGCGTGGATCATAATGAACAAAATTTTTTAATATATAATGCCGATCCAATATTATTTTACGCTCCGAATTAAAACGTTCCTCAAAGATCGGAGATTAATAATGATCACTCAATATATTTTACATTTGTTCTATCGTTGTCATATCTCTATCTGAATGTCTTATATTATTCCACGCATCCCTGGGATTACAATGAACAAGTTTTTAAGTATAAAAAAACTAGTACTGTATATCCCGTAAATATACGCTCTTCCGGTAAGTCTCGGAGCTCTCATATGATGATTATTCAAAATACCCCACATTCATTCTATCTATACATTATCTAGATTTGGTGGACTGATATTATCCTACGCATGGCGAGGATGACAACGAATACAATTTTTTAAAATACATAACGATCCAATATTATTTACCGTTTCCGAAATAATATGCTCCAGCGTTGTTGGTCGGGGCATGCATAAGGTCATTCAAAATATTCTACATTCATTCCATCAATAATTATCTGGATCTGAAGGTCTTATATATTTATACGCATCACAGGTACCAAAATGAATAAATTTCTCAATATAAAACAACAATTTAGTATTATGTATAGACCACGAAATCATGCGCTCCTAAAGTACAGATTGTTGCATACATATGATCATTCAAAATATTATACATTCATTCTATTAACATATTATCACGATCTGATCGTCTTACATTGTTTTACGCTCGAGAATGTGCAAAACTTATTAATACATAACTTTGATCCGAAATTATTCCAGAAATTGTACCAGAAGTAGTACGCTGCTCCGGTACTGATCGGGGCTTACATATAATCATTAAAAATATTCTATACAAAATATATAAATGGATTACCTCGCTCTGTTGGGTTCAAACTATTCCACGCATCGCCTGGGGCACAGTGAACCCAACTTTTTAACATATGACGACGACCAAGTGTTATTCATTTTCCCCAAAACTATACGATTCACCTGCACGGATCGGGGCCTACATATGATCATTCAATATATTCCACATTCAGTATATTAATATATTATCTCGATTTAAAGGCCGTATACGATTCTACGTATTTCGAGTTTTAAAATGAACAAATATTTTTTCTATAATATAACGATATTTTATTATTTACTATATTTTATTATTTACTTTCCCCAAACAAAACGCTCCTCCGGTACGAATCGGGGCTTACATATGATCATTCAAAATCTTCAAAATTCATCCTATCAATAAGTTATCACACTCTGATCATCTTATATTGTTCTACCCATCGCTGGGTTCACAAAATTATTAAATATATATCAACACAATTATTTAATACACATCAACCTTTCAATATTATTTATCTTCCCGGTATAGAGTAGTAATACGCTCCTCCGGTACGGATCGTGGCTTACTTACGATAATTCATGATATTCTACATTCATTCTATCTATATATTATCCCTAACTGATGTTCTTATATCATTCCACGCATCGAAAGTATAAAAATGAACAAATTCTTTTCATAAAGGTATACAATTTGGTATTCTTCCACGATAAAATACGCTTCTCCAGTGCGGGTCGAGTCTTATGTATGTTAATTCAGAATATTCCAATTTCAATCTATCAATAGATTATCTTCCGTTGATGGTCTTTTAGGCATCGCGGGTGTCACAATAAACACAATTTTTTACATTCATAACTGCGACACAATTGTATGTATCTTCCCCGAAATAATATACTCTTCCGGTACGATTTGGGACTTACATATATAGCCATTCATAATATTCTACATTGATCCGAACAATATATTATCTCGATCTGACTGCCTTGTTTTATTCTACGCATTTCCGGGGTCACCATCAACAATGTTTTTAATATACAACAACGATTTAGTATTATTTATGACCCCGAAACAGTACACTCCTTTGGTACGGACCGGGGCTTACATATGATGATTCAAATTATTCTACATTAACACTACCAATAGATTAAACCTGTGATAGTTTTTTATTATTCCACACATCGCGTGGATCAGAATGAACAAAATTTTCCAATGCATAACGAAAATCCATTATTCTTTATGTTCCCCGAAATAATACGATCCTCTAGTACGGATCGGCGCTTACATTTGATCACAAAACTTTCTACATTCACTCTACAAATTATCACCCTTTGGCGGTATTATATTATTCTACGCATCCCGGGGATCACATTGAAAAGAATTTTTTAATATATAAAGACGATCCAACTTTGTTTAGCCTCCCCGAAATAATACGCTCTTCATGTTCGGATCGGAGATTACATATGATCGTTCATAATATTCCACATTCATTCTATTTACATACAACCTCGATATGATCTCATATTATTCTACTCATTATGCGTATCAAAGTGAACTAATTTTTTATTATAAAACTGCAATTCAGTTTTATTAAATGTCCCCGAAATTGTACGCTCAACCGAGATGGATCGGGGATTACATATTATAATTGAAATTATACCACACTCACACTACCAATAAATAATAATAAATAATAAATAAATAATAAATAAATTGTCTCCCTCTGATGGTTTTAACTATAATACGCATCGCGTATGTATAATAATAATCATAATTCTTTAATATAAAACTATAACTTAGCAGTATTTATTGTCTCCGAATTAATAAGCTCCTCTGGGACGCATCGGGGCTTACCTATGATCATTCAAAATTTTCTACATTTACTCTATCAACTGATTGTCTCCCACTCATGGTATTATATTATTCCATGCACCGTGGGAATCACAATGAACACAATTGTTTCATATATAACTACGATCCAATGTTATTTATTGTCCCCGAAGTAATACGCTCCTACTGTTCAGGGCTTACATTATATCAGAAAATATTATACATTCACACTGTCAACAGATTACTTTTCTATGAATTTCTTATATCATTCTGCGCATCGCGGAAATCACACTGGAAACAAATTTTTAATATGTAGCAATATGTCCATAATTAATTATCGTCCCAGAAGTAATACGTTCCTCCGGTTAGGGTCGGAGCTTACACATGATCATTCAAAGATTTCTACATTCGCTTTATCAATAGCTTATATCACACTTTAATAGTCTTATATTGTTCTGCGCAACGCTTGAATCAAATTAAACGTAATTTTGCAAATTATGATGACAACACAATGTTATTTATCGACCCCGAAATCATATGCTCCTTCGATACGGGTCCGGGCTTACTAATAAGACATCGTCTGAGGGAATGTCGAATACTTTGAACTCTCTTATGTAATCCCAGATTTCGGGCAAGGTATATAACAATAAGTCGTTGTTTTATATTGGAAAATTTGTTTATATTGAGACCCATGACGCGTTAAATATAAGACCGTCAGATATAAATAATATATTTATAAAATGAGTGTAGAATGACCTTATGTAAGCTCCAATTCTTCCCGAATAAGCGTTACTTCGAGGATGATAAATAATGTTGGAACGACGTTATACATTTAAAAATTGTGATCATTGTGATCCTTGTCACGTATTATATATAATATTATAAGACAGTGAGAAGGAGATAATCTGTTGATCGAGTGAATGTAGAATATTTTGAATTACCATATGTAAGTTCCGATCCGTATCTGAGTATCGCATAAGTTTGGGGACGATAAAAAATGTTCAATCATCGTTATATATTAAAAATCTATATTCATTGCGATCCGTGAGAGACGTAGAATATTATACGACCATCACAACGAGATAAAATACTGATAGAATGAGTGATGAAAATTTTGAACGATCGTACATGAGCCCAAATCTGTACCGGAAGAGCGTATCACATTGTGGATGATAAATTATACTAAATCGTTCTTCTGTATCAAAAAATTTGTTCATTTATTCAAAATTTGTACTCGCGATGCGTAAAACAATGTGAGGCAACCAGATCGAGATATTATATTGATAGAGTAAATGTAGAATATTTTGAATGATCATATGCACGCTTGTTCCGTACTGGAGTAACGCTACACTCCGTGGTTGGTAAATAACTTTACATAGATTTGTATATTAAGAAATGATGTACATTGTCATTCCCACTATGAGTGGCCCCTATAAGACCACCAGATCGAGATATGGTATTGTCCAAATAAATGTTGAAAATTTTGTATCGCCTTGTATATTCTCCAAAAAAACCTGAGGATCATAATAACTCGGTTTCGGTAAATAGAATTTGATTGTCTTCATATATTAGAGAAATTGTGCTCATTGTTATTCCCGTTATGAGTATAATGACGATATAATATACGATATAATATGATGATGAGCATAAGACTATTAGGTCTAGATAAGATGCTTGCAGAATGAATTTCGGATGCTCTGAGTAGTCATAGTTAATATCATTCCACGTACCGGAAATCAATAATATTTCAGACTCGATAAATAATACTGGATGGTAGTTGCGAACAAAAAATGGCTTTCATTGCGAATCTCACAATGCGTAAAATAATGTAAGAGAATAAAACCGATTTCGTGTATTGACAGAATGAATGTGGGAATTTCAAAAATGACATATATAAACAGCATTTCACTTTGCTCTAGTCCGTAATATTCAGGCGCAATAGATTATACAATATCATATTTATGTACAAAGAAATGGTGGTTATTGTGAATCCCATGATGCGCATAATATTATTAGGCACTAAAGAAGAAATTATATATTGACAGTACGAATGTGAAACATTTTGAATAGCCATATGTAAATCTCATTCCACGTGAAGTAAATATGTAATAATTCAGGTTTGTCAAATTATTAGATGATATCTATGAAGAAAAGAATTGAGTTCTTTTGCGAATCCCGCAATGCATGTAATAGTATAAAACAATAAACTCGATGTGGTATATTGACCGAATGAATGTGGAAAATTTTCGGTGCATATAAATAAACCACGAACCGAAAATCAGTAATACTTGAGGCTTGGTATATAATATTAGACGATATTTATGTACAAAACATGGAATGTAGAAAATTATTTTACGAATCGCGGGGATCGCAGTGAGAAAAATTTTTTAATGTATGACGACGCTCTAATGTTTCTTGTCGACTCAGTAGTATGACTGGTCCCCGATACGGTTTAAGGCTTACGTGTGGACATTCTAAATTTTCGACAATCATTCTGTCCGATGTGATCTCGTTCTGATAGTCATACTATTACACTCACCTTGAGGATAGGAATAAACATAACCATAATAAACAAACTTTCTAATATATAACGACGATCTTGTGTTTTTTATCGCCCCGAAATGTTACGGTCCACCGGTACTCTTCGTGGTTTACATATAAATGTTCAAAATATTCGACATACCTTCTGCCAATAAATTATCTCGATATTATTCTACGCATCGCGCGGATCACAATGTGCATAATTTTTTAATGTAGGAAGATCTAATGTTATTTATCGAAATGTTACTGTCGTCCGGTACAGATAGTGGCATACGAATGACCGTATAAAAGTTTCAAAATTCATTCTGTTGAAGTATAATCTCGATCTCATTGTCTCATACTTCTCTACGCATCGTGAGGTTCACAATGAACACAATTTTGTATTATATAATTATCGCCGATCTGATATTATTTATCAACACCTAATTATTACGTTCCTCCGGGACGCAGTGACTATGGTCAACCAAAGTTCTTGACATTACTTCTGTTAATATATTAACACGTTCTGATGGTGCTATATTATCGGTGCTATTCTACACATCGCGATGTCACATTAATGTTATTTATAAATATATAGCGACTAACGTTATTCACCGACCCCGAAATATTACGGCCCGCAGATGCAGTTCGGGTCTTACATATACCCATCAAAATATTCGTCATACGTTGTGTCAATAATGGTGATTTGATTGTCTTATACTATTCTACGAATCGTGGTGAACATAGTGAACGAAATTTTTGAATTTATAACGACAATCTAATTTTATTTATCGACTCCGATTTGTTCCTGTATTTCACTAAGTTTCAAGGCTTCAATATGTCGATTAAAAATTTTCGGTACTCATTCTCTCAATATATTGTTTTGAACTGATGGTGTTATGATCTTCTACGCATCGCGGTTGTCAAAATGAACATTATTCTTTAATGTGTAACGACGTTCTAATATTATGTACCAAACAAGAATCATTAGGGTTCTCCGGTACCCCGGATTCAGGGATTACATATGAAAATTCTAAATATTCGACACCAATTCTGTCAATACATTAACTCTGTCTAATTGTATTATGTTATTCTACGCATCGCAGAGATCACAGAGATCACACTTTTTTCGATATATAAGGATGATCAAATATTATTCATCGTCCCCGAAATTACTTACATCCGGGGCATGACGGTTAAAAATCTTCGACACTCATTCTGTCAACATATTATCTCGATCTGATTATCTTATATTATTTTATGCATTGCGGGGCCACAGTTGTCACACTGTTCAGTATACAACGACAATCAAATATTATCTACTGTCCCAGAAATATTTACGGTCCTCTTGTAATATTTGTGAATTACATATGACAATTCAGTATCCTTGACCTCAATTCTGTAAATATGTTATCCAGATCTGCATTCCTTATATTCTACTATGCATCGCGGGAATCACATTGAACACAATTTTTTAATATATAAAGGCGGCTAAATATTATGTATCGAGCCCGAGGTCATCCTGTGCGGTTCGAATGTTACATACGACGGCTAAAAGTATTCGACGCTAATTCTGTCTAAATATTACCTCTGTTCGAAGGTCATATGTTACTCTACGCATTGCGGAGCACGCAATGAACACAATTCTTTAATATATAAAAACGTTGTTTATGGTCCCGAGTTATAACGGTTCCCGAGATTGATGGAGGCTTACATATAACAATTCAAAATATTCTATCTATCAATGTAGTACGTATAACTGGTCTTTTGTCATTCTACGTATTGCGGAGGCCACAATGAACGAAATTTTTTATTATATAACGACGATCTAACATTATTCATCGAACACGAAATATTACGTTCCTCCGGGACAGTTCGATGCTCGCATATACCGGTCAAAATATCCGACATTCATTATGTCAATATATTGTCTTTATCTGATGGTCTTATGTAATTCGGAATTACGTGTGACACTGAAAAAATTTCTACATTCCTTCTGTTAAGATGTTATTTCGACCTAATCATCTTATATTATTCCACGCTCTCTGGTATCATAATAAACACAATTTTCTAATATATAACGACGATCTAATATTATTTATTGACTCCGAAACATTACGGTTCACCGGTAAGTTTCCGGCATACATTTAACAATTCGAAATTTTCAAACTTATTTCAGTCCATGTAATATGATGGCCTTCTATTATTCTACACTTCGCGGGAGTCACAATGAACACAATTTTTTATAACGACGATCTAATATTACTTATCAACTACAAAGTATTATGGTCCTCCAGTACTTTTGTGGTTACATGTGTCAGTTCAATATATTATCTTGGTCTGTTGGTCACATTATTTTACGCATCGCAGGAGTCACAATAAGAAGAATCTTTTTCTATATAACGACGATCAGTTATTACTTATAGAAACCGAACATTTTTGCCCCTCCATTACGTTTCTTGGCTCACATATAACACTCCAAAATTTTCTTCATTCATTCTGTCAATATATTATTTCGATTTTATTCTCCGCATCGTGTGGTTTTAAATTAACACAATTTTTTATATATAACCAAGATCCAATATTACCTATCGACGCCACAATATTACAAGTCTTCCGTTCTGAACATACATAGGACCATTCAAAAATTTCGACATTCATTCTGTCAATTTGTTATCTCGATCTGATGGTCTTGTATTATTCTTTGCAATGCCAGGGTCACACTGAATACATCTTTTTGTATATAAATACGTTCTAATATTATTTACAGACTCCGAAATTTTACGGTTTTTCTGTATCGCTCGAGGCTTACATATGACCATACAGAATTTTCGACATACACTCTGTCAATATTTAATCTCGATCTAATGGCCGAATACTATTCAATGTTGCGCGGGGTTCACGATGAACGAATTTTTTTAGTGTATTACGACGAAATAGTATTATTTAAAAATTCCGAAATATTACGGTTTGCCTGTACATTTCAGTGCTTACATATGTCCATTCAAAATATTCTAAATTGATATTCTCATTATATTATCTCTTTCTGAGTGTCTAATAATATTTTGCACGGAATCGAAATAAATTGAATATTTATAACGACGATGTAGTATTATTTATCGGCCACGAAATATTACGGGACTACTTTACGACTTTGTGCTTACATATTGCCGTTAAATATATTCGATATTCATCTTTTATATACATTATATCTATCTGATTTTCTTATGTAAATTTACACATCGCGATGGCACAGTGAAAATGATTCCTTTATATATTTCGATCTAATATTTTTGTCGACCATGAAATATTACGGTCGTAATTGGTTCAGGGCTTACTTATGTCACTTCATATTTTTCGACATTCATCCTGCTAAATATTTTCTCGATATTATGGTCTTATATTATTCTACACATCGTACGAATCACAATAAACACAATTTTTTAACAGTGTTGATCTAATATAATTTATCGACCCAGAAATATTACGTTTTTCCGAGACGTTTCGGAGATTACTGATAACCATTCAAAATACTCGATGTTCATTCTGTCAGTATAACATATCGATCTAATGGCTCCATATTATTCTACCCATGGCGGAATGACTATAAAGACCATACTTTTATACATAAATTTCACCTAATATAATTTATCCAGCATGGAATTTCGCAAATCCAGGATGTCTATTGAGTTTTACCAATTATCACACGAAATATTGCGACATTGTTTCAGTATATCATATCTATCCGATGGACTTACATTATTTTACTCATAGCAGTGGTAACTGTGAACACCATCTTATTAGTCATAAATGTCATCTAATAATATTTATCGAGTCCCAAATGCTTCTGTGTCACTTGGAATGAAGTTTACATATGACACTACAAAATTTTCGACATTCATTCTGTAATTATAACATATCAATGTGGTTGCCTTGTATTACTCTCCGCAACGCGGGGATCACTCTTAATATTATTTTTTTGTACATAAATATCGCATAATATTTTATGTCGAGCCTCATATATTACGGTACGTGAAATGAGGATCACATATGGTAATTCTAATGTTTCAGAATTCATTCCGCCAATATACCATAGAGTTTTGATAGTCTTATATAATTCTGCGCATCTTGAGGACACTCTGAAAAATTTTTCATTGTACATTAATAACATCTAATTTTTTTTATCGAATGTAATATATTACAGTGTTCCGGTACGTGAAATGTATACTACTCAATGCATTGAAGGGATCACTATGAACATCATGTCAATGTACATAAAAATTATCCCATTTTTTTTTATCGTGCGTGGAATATTCCTTTGTTTCGGTAGGTGGAATGATGATTACAAATAAACAAATTATTGAACATTCATTATGTCAATACATTATATAGATCCGACAGCCTTATATTATTCTACGCACGGCGAGGTTCACTTCGAACACAATTATTTTGTATTTAACAGCAATCTAATATTACATTACAACCTGAAATATTATGGTATTCCGGTACATGGCGATGGATAGAATAATATGTAATCATTAAACAGATATGTTACATTGACAAAATGAATTTGGAAAACTTTGAAGTGTCATATATAAATCTCATTACACTTACAGCACCTCCGTAATATTTCAAAGGCGATAGATAATATTAGATGATATTTATGTAAAAAGGAATTGTTTTATTTGTGGACATCTACCCATTATTTGTTATTTCTAGCCATCGCGATGTTTCGAATAATATCAGACAACAAAATCTACAAGATATGCTATCAGAATTAATGTGGAAATATTTCAATGGTAATATGTAAATCTTATTTCACGTAACTCTCTAATAGCACAGGCTACATAAATAATATCAAACGATATTTGTGTATAAAAAGAATGGCAAAAATTGTGAACCACGTTATGCGTAGAATAATAGGAGAGCAAGAAATCTATGAGGTATTGACAGAGCGAATGCCGAATATTTTGAAGTGATATATATAAACCTTATACCACTTACCTGAAAACCGTATAATTTTAGGATCTATAAATAGTACTAAATAACATTTATGTGAAAAGAAATTGTGTACATTGTGAGCCACATAATACGTAGAATAATATAACACTATAAAATCTATATGATATATTGACAGAAAGAATGTGGAAAATTAAGAATGGTTATATGCAATCCTCATTCCACATACCGGAACTCCGTAGTGTTTCAGCCTCGATAAATAGTATTAGATGATTCTTATTTGCGAAAAAATGGTATTTATTACGAACCCCGCGATGGGTTGAATAGTGTTGGATCTTAAACATGACATTGTATATGGAGATAATTAATTTGGAATACTTTGAATGTTCATACGTAGACTTCTTTCCACAAACCGGAACTCGAAATATTCTAAAATAGATAAATAATATTATACGAAGTTTATGTAAAAAAAATGCGGCTCATTGTGTATCCCGCGATACGTAGAAAACTATAGGCTAATAAATTAATGTTAATTAAGTATTAATTAAGTCTTATTTTGACAGAAAAACGTAATACTCAATCCATTTACAGGTTCTCCGTAATGTTTCAAGCACAGCAAATATTATTAGATGATATTCATGTCCAAAAAGATAGAGGCGATTGTTTTCTCCCCGTTGCGCAGAATAATATAAAACCGTAAAAACGAAATAGTATATGGACAGAGTGAATGAGGGAAATTTTGAAATGATCCACGTAAACTTTGTTTCACGCACCGCAATTCCGTAACATTTCATGCTCGATAAATAATATTAGATGATACTTATGTACAAATAAATGTTGTTCCGAAACCCGAAGCATAGAATAATATAAGTCCATAAGGACGATACGATATATTGGAAGAATTTAAGTCTAAGTCTTTAAAGTGCCATATATAAACCTTATTCCACGCACCGGATATCCGTATAATTTTAGACACTATAATTAGAATTACATGCATAGAAATGTGGTTCATTAAGAAATTTCGCGTTGCGTAGATTAATTTAATTGTCATATGTAAACATCATTCCACGTACCGGAATTATTCCACGTACGCATTATATCTGTTTCAATAAATTATATTAGGTGATGTTTATTTACAAAATGATTGTGTTCATTATAAACCCCGCGATGCGAAGAATATCATAAGTATATGAAAACGATATGATATATATTGAGAGAATGAATGTAGAAAATTTTGAATAGTCATATTTGAACTTCGTATTGCGAATTCCGTTATACTTCTGGCAAGATAACTAAAATTAGATGATATTTATCTACAAAAACATTGTGTACATTGTTAAACGCGGTGCATGGTATAATATAACACCACAAATTCGTATTGATATATTGACCGAATGAGTATGGAATGTCATATATAAACTTCATTCGTCGTACCGGAAATACTTAGTACTTCAAGCTGTATAAAATATATTAAATGATGTTTATGTAGAAAAGAATGGTGTTTTTGCGAAAACCCGCGATACGTAGAAGAATATAACGAAAAAAATCGATATGATTTTTTTGATAGCGTAAATGAAAGTAACTTTGAAGTAAACTTCATTCCACATACCGGATCTCCGTATCATTTCATATAAAGGTTATTAAGCACAAAAAATTGTGTTCATTATGGCCCCCGCGAAGCATAGTATACTATAAGATAATAAAATCGATTAGAAATATTGGCAGGTACGTGTTGAAAGCTTTAAAGTCATATCTAAACATCATGCCTCGTACCGAAACTCCGCAAACTTTTTGGCCCGGTATTATTATCAGATGATATTTATACAAAAAGTTATGTTCATTGAAAACTCCGCGATGCGTGGAATAATATAATACATTAATATTGATATGACATATGACAGAAGGAATGGGGAAAATTTTGTATTGCCCTTTGCTAACCTCATTCCACGTAACGAAGCTCAGTAACATTACAGGCTGTATAAATAATATTCGATGATATTCATTCCAAATAATTGTGTTCATTGAAACCCTGCAATGTGCAGTACAATATAAGACAAGAAAATAGATAATAGGATGTATACAGAAAGAATATGGAATATTTTGAATGTCCATTTGTATACCTCATTGATCGTACCAGAACTACGTAACGTTATAGGCACGATAAATAAATTTAGATGATATTTATGTCAAAGGAAGTTGTAACTATTGTAAATCCCGCGATGCGATTAATAATAGAGGATCATAAAGCTGATATGACATAGTGACAGGATAAATATGGAAAATTTTGAATGGTCATATGTAAAACTCATTCAACGTACAGGAACTTCGAAATGCTTCTTGCTCGATAATATTAGGTGATATTTATGTATAAAATAGTGGCGTTCTGAAAACGGCGATTCGTAGAAAAATATAATACCATAAATTTGATATGATATTAGACGGAACGTTTATGGCATTTTTGATTTCTCATACGTAAGATACATTTCAATTAACTAAGCTCCATAAGATTTCCGGCTCGATAAATAAAATTATATTATATTTATGTACAAAAAAATGGTGCTGATTGCGAAACCTGCGATGCAGAAAATAATATATGACTTTAAAAACGATATAACTGTAGAGATATAATTTAATGATGTTTATTATATTAAATAATAAAGTAAATAATAAATGTTTATTATAATAATAATTAATAAAATTAATAAAGTATAATTAATAAAGTAAATAATAAATATTTATTATATTAAATAATAAAAAAAACGGAAACAAAACAACCAAATAATAAAAGCAAGATAGACAACACAGACAACAATAATTCGAATAAACTCAAACGACCCAATTAATTCTTTTATGCAACACAAAATGATCACTCTTTTGATCACACTCATTCAACGCTTACAACTCTTACGACTCTCTTCTTTTTTTTTAAAAAAAAAAAGCGCTCAACGCCAACGCTGTACTTCTCACATCACATTCATACTTTTCGTTCACGCATCTCCAACAAACAGGCCATCTATTAAAAATAAAAGTAACTAAAAATATAACTATACATTCTAATATTTTCAATACTACATAATGCATTGACAGAATTATTGTGGAAAATTTTGAAGGCATAAGTAATCTCCATTCCACATGCCGGATCTCACGAGGAATCGGGACTTGATGAATAATAAGAGATGATATTTGTGTATAAAACTTTGGTGTCCATTCTGAACACTGCAATGCGTAGAATATTATAAGAACACAAAATCGATATGATACTTGACAGAATGAATGTGGAAATATATGAATGGCCATATGTTTGCGAATAATACCGTAATACCGTACTATATCGGGATCGACTAATAATATGAGTTAGCGGTTTTATATTAAAGAATTGAGTTCGTTGTGATCCCAGAAATGAGTAGAATAATATAAGACAACCCGATGGATGTAATACATCGACAGAATGATTGCCGGTCGTATGTAAAATCTGAACATTACTGCAGGTCCGTAATAATTCGGGGTTGATAAATAATATTCCGTTTGTCATTATGGAATAAGAAAATATGTTCCTTGTGATCCCGAGATGCAAATATTTATATACGATAATCAGATGGTGATAGTAGGTTGACGGGCTGAATTTCAAAAATTTTAAGGAACATACGTAAGCCTCGAACTGTACCGGTAGACCGTACTATGTCGACGTATATTAATAGAATTATATCGTCGATATTTATTAAAAAATTGTTTAAATTGTGATCGTTGCGATGCATAGAATAATACAAGACCATGTGAGATAATACATGTGCAGAATGAATGGCGAAATTTTTGAACGTGCATATGAATTCCGAACCTTACTTAGGGAGCGTAGTAATTCGTGGTCGATATATAAAATTAGATCGTTAGTATATATTAAAAAATTGATTTCTTAGTGATCCCCGCGATGCGTAGAATAATATAAGGTTATACCAGATCAATATAAGGCCTTTACAGGATGAATTTCGATGATTCAGAATGCCTTATACGCCCCGAACCGTACATGAGAAACGTAACACTTTGGAGTTGATAAAAAATATTATATTATCGTTATAAATTAAAAAATTGTGTATATCATGAACACCGCAGTGCGTATGATATAAGACATTCAGATCGAAATGCTATATTAACAAAATAAATGTCGAAAATTTTGAGATGTTATATCTAAAAACTCATCGAACCGATGGACAGTAACATTTCAGGGACGACAAATAATATCAGATCGTCGTCTTGTAAGTAGCAGTGTATAATCCTTGAACCGCACCGAAAGGATCGTAGTGCTTCGGCGTCGATAAATATTATTACATTGTCGTTATATATCAAACCGATGTATAACCGATTATACATCGGTTTGAATTCTTTCTGAAAGCCGTGATGCATAGAATAATATGAAACTGCGGATCGAGATAATATGTTGACAGAAGGAATGCTTTGATGTGTAATATGTAAATTCCGATCCGTACCGCAGGAACGTGGTCGGTAAATAACATTAGACTGCCGTTATGTATTAAGAAATGTTGCATATTGTTATGCCCGCTATGCGTAGAATAAAACAACCAGATCGAGATAGTATATTGACCAAATGGATGTTGAAAAATTTATATCATCATATGTATACTCCGAACCATACCTGAGGAACACAATAACTCGGATTCGATAAATAGTATTGGATAGTATTCATACACTAGAAAAATTGCGTTTACTGTGACACCATGCGTAGAATATTATAAGACTATTACTTCTGTGTTATACCAGATAATATGTTTGCAGAATGAATGTCGGATATTGTGAAAGATCATATATTAGCCTGAAACCATACCGGAAGACATGTTTACTAAGAAGAATAATATTACGTGTAATTTATGTCCATAATAGTTGTGTTCGTTGTGAAACTTTTGATGCGTATAATAATATAATAGCATCAGAATGATATGATATATTATCAGAATGAATGACGAATACTTTGAAGCTCTATACGATCGCCGAATAGAACTGGAGGACCGCAACAGTTCAGGGTCGATTAATAATATTAGATGATATACTTGTACGAAAAAATGGTTGTAATAGTAGTCCCCGTGATGTATAGAATTATATAAGGATATCAGGTCATAATGACATATCGACAGAAAGAATGTCAATAATTTTGAGGAATAATATTTAATCACCGAACACTTTCAGAGGACTATAATATTTCAGTATCCAAAAATTGTTTTAGATGATATTTTAGTACAAACAAGTGGCACTGTTACTTCGCAATGCGTAAAATAATATAAAATATTCTGATTGGTATGTTATATTGACAGAATGGATGTGGAAATTTCTGAATGCTCATATGTAACCTCATGCCACGCATCGGAACTCCACAATATTTCAGACTCCATAAATAATAGAATGGTGTTCATCGTGAACCCCACAATGCCTAGAATAATATAAGATAACAAACACGATATGATATATTGACAGATTGATTGTGGACAACTTTGAATATGGTCAATACGTAAATTGCATTCCACGTACCGGAACACCCTTATACTTCAGACTCGATAAATGATATTAGATGATATTTGTGTACAAAAACGTGGCATTCATTGTTATCTCCGCGATGCGTAAGACAATATAAGACTAAAAAATTGTTATCATATTTTGACAGAATGAATGTGAGAAATTTTGATTGTCAAAATGTAAACACCATTCACGTAACGGAACTCCAAATAATTTCATTTAGTAAGGTAGTTAGTATGGTATAGCTTAGCACGATATGTTACGGTATGTTAAGTACTTGTATCGTATGGTAATGTATGTTACTATATGTTACGGTTTGGTACAGTATGGTACGACATGTTACGGTAATGAGAAGTATATTACGGTGTAGTACGGTATGGTTTGTTATGCTACAGTATGATACGGTACTGTACCGTATGGAGGGGAGGTGTACTGTACGTTAATGTATCGTAAGGGGCAGTACTCAATCGTATGGTACGGTACTCTTCGCTACGGTACGATATATTTCAGTATGGTACGTTATGGTACGATATGTTATTGTACGTTATGGTACTACACGGTACAGTATGTTTCGGTATTTCATCGTATGCAACGGTATGGTACGTTATGGTACAGTATATTAAGGAATGTTATGGTTCGGTTTTTTAACGTATGGTACTTTACGGTACGATATCGTATGTCATTTCATTTCTTTTTGCGGTGTGGTACGGTATTGTACTGTATGATAGTGTCTGTTACGGTCTTGTACGGTATTGTATTGTGTGGAATGGTATGGTACGGTATGGTAAATTAGAGTACTATATGTTACGGCATGTTTCGGTATGTTTCAACATGGTACTGTATTGCATCGTATAGAACGGCAACTTTCGGTATGGTGCGGTATGGTATGGTTCGTTACGGTTGGCTATGGTATAGTACAGTAAGGTACAGTATGGTATCATATGGTACTGTTTGGTACGATATGTTACTATTTTGTAACATATGGTATGGTTTGGTACGATTTGGTATTTTATGGTTCGTTATGGTACGATATAGTACCTTATGATATGTTATGATAAGTTATGATAAGTTATTATACCGTTTGTTCCGGTATGGTGAGGAATGGTACAGCATGGAACACTATGACACGATGTATTTCCGTACTGTGTCGCATGTTACTGCATGGTATGGTATGGTAATCAATTGTACCGTAAGGTGCGGTATGTTACAATATGGCACGGTATTGTATTGTATGGTACGGAATGGTAAGATTTGGTACTGTATGTTACGGTATGTTATGGTATGATACTATATGGTACGGAATGGTGCGGTATTGGTACGGTATTGTATCGTATACTACGGTATGGCTCGGAATTGTATGGTATGGTAAGGAATGGTCGGGTATTGCAACGTATGGTGTAGTATGGAAGGGTATGTTTCGATATAGTTGTGTATTGTGTCGTGTGGTGTCACACGGAACGGTATTGTAACATTTCAAGGAAAATAAATAAAGTTAAGGGATACTTGTGTAGAAATGAATGGTGTTCATTGTGATTCCCACGATGTGTATAATAAGATAAGACCATCATATCGTTATGATATATTTACAGAATGAATTTCGAAAAATTTATTCGTCATACGTAGGCAACTGTATGTGCCGTTAGTCTATAATATTTCAGAGTCGGAATTATTTGATGTTTATTTTGGGAGGAATGGTGATAATTGTGATCCCCGCGATGTTTAGAATAATATAAGTCAATTAAACAAACATGATATATTGACCGAAAGTATGTCGAAAATATTTATTCATTAAATGTGTCCCTCTATATGTACTGGTGGATCGTTTTATTACTATGACGATAAATAAAGTTAAATTATTTTTAAGTAGAAATGCATGGTGTCCGTTGTGATTCCGCAATGCGTAGAATAACATTTGGCTGTCAGATTGATATTATTGACTGAATGAATGTCGAAAGTACTGATTCGTCGTATGTAAGCAACTACCAGTGCGGGATGACCTTAATTGTTCAGGGTCGAAGTATAAATTTAAATATATTTATGTAGAAGAGAATGGTGAACCTCGTGATGCGTACAGTTATATAAAACCATCAGATCAATATAATGAATTGACCGAATTAATATTAAAAAGATTGATGTCAAAAGTGAACCCGTATCTGCGCCGGAAAACCGTAGCATTTCAGGGTCGATAAATACCTTATGTAGATAAGGTATGTGTTCATTGTAATCTCCGCGGTTCGTCAAATAATATATGACAATCAGATCAATATGATATACTGACAATTTGGATCTAAAATATATTAGCCGCTATCGGTGCAGGAGGACCGTAATATTTCACTGTTGATAAATAATAATCGAAGATACTCATGTACAAGGAAGTCGTGTTCAATGTGATTCCCGCTATGTTGAAAATAACATAAACTATCAGATCGAAATGATATATTGACAGAATGAATGTCGAAAATTTTCTTCGTATTTCTATACCTCTCAGTGCTGAATATCCGTTATATCTCAGAGGCGATAAATAAAATTAGATGATACTTATGTAGCAAAAAATGGTGTTTATTGTATACCTCGGATGTGTAGAATAAGATAAGACCTCCAAATTGGTATTATATGTTGACAGAATTAATGTCAAATATTTTAGTCATATAGCACATACCTTTGCCGAATGTCCGTAATACTTCAGGGCAGATAAATAATTTTAGGTGATAATTATGTAGAAAAGAACTCATTATGAACAATGAGTAGAGTAGTAGTATAAGTCAATGAGTTTTATACTATACTTCCAAATTTACGAAACAACAAATGTCCTATATTTTGAAGAATCATAGGTAAAACCAGAAACACGTAATATTCCGGATTCCATAAGTAAAAGATGGAGTTCACTGTGTTGCGCGATGCGTAGAAATAATGTAAGTCTCTCAGATCGACATTATATAAATTGAAAGAATGGATGTCGGAAATTTCGAACGCTCATTTGCAACCACTGATCGTACTGGATGACCGTCATATTTCACGACGAAAATGAACATAGGATGACATTTATGTACGAAAAAATTGTGTTCAATGTGATCTCCCTCTAATTTGTAGAATAATGTAAAACCAGCAGAACCATATGCTTGTTGGAAGAAAGAATCTTTGAATGGTCATATGTAAGCCTCGGAACGTAACGCGGGACTGTATTATTTCGTGGTCGATAAATAATAATGAATAATATTTATGAACAAAAGAAATTGAGTTTATTGTGATTCCGCGAAACGTTTATGTGACACCATCGACATAATATACTGACAGAGTGAAAGTCGTAAATTTTGAATAGTCTTATTCAACCCTGAACAGTACCGGTAGAACGTATTATTCCGAGATTGACAAAGAATAATAAATCTTTGTTTGTTTAATATTAAAAAATTTGTTCAGTTTGGTACATGCGAATCGTAATAGAATAGAATAATAGAATGTATTATATTTTGAATTATCATATGTAAGCCCCTAACCATGACGGAAGAGCGTATTGCTTCGATGACAATAAATAATTCTAAATCGTTGATTTATATACAGAAATTTTATATATAAAATACCGGAAAAAGTAGAATACCACAAGACCATAGCGAAATAATATATAGATAGAATAAATGTACAGTATTACAAACAACCATATGTAAATCATCCGTATAGACGGATCGTATTATTTCGGGGACGATAAATAATACTATCTCGTTGTTTTTTAATTCTTTCATTTTGATTTCCGCAATTTGTAATATAATGTGATAGAATAAATGTAGAATATTATTAAGTATTATATGTAATCCGCGAATCGTATCGGTAGAGCGAATTATTTCGAAGATAAATAATAGTGGATGTTCGTTTTATACTAAAAAATTTGTTCATTGCGCAACCCGCGACTCGCAATATAGTATAAGACATTAAGGTCTAAATAATTTATCGATAGAGTGAATGGAGAGTGTTTTGAACAATCATATGTAAGCGCCGAAAATTACCGGAGGAGTGTATTATGTCGTGGACGATACATAATACTTAATCAGATATTTATATCAAAGAAATAGGGCGTTATGCTATGCGCGATGCGTAGAATGATAAGAGCCAATCAGATAGAAATACTATATTAAAAGAATGGATGTAAAATACATCGAAGTATCATACGCAGTACGCCGATAGTTTAACGTTGAATAATATAAGACCATCAGATCGACATAATATGTCGAGATAGTGGATGTAGACTAATTTGAATGATCATACGTAAGCCACTATCTGTACCGGTGTAGCGTTCAATTTCGTGGACAGTATATAGTAGTAACTCGTTGTTCTATGTTAAAGAATGGTGTTCGTTGAAATATGCGCGATGCGTATAATTATTTGAGACCATCTGGAGATGGTTGGAGATAATCTATTGATAGTTTGAATGTAGAATATTTTGAATTATCATATGTAATCGCTGATCCGTACCGGAGTTGCCGGGACGATAAATAAGAATAAATCATTGTTTTATATAAAAAAAATTCATTCATTTCAATACGCGCAATGTATAGAATAGTATAAGAACATCCGATCTGGATAATATATTGTATGAAGAACATTTTGAATGATCGTATGTAAGCCTCGATTCGTACTGGATGTGTGTATTAAATAGTGGACGTTAAATAATTCTAAATCTCTGTTTTATATTAAAATAGACGATATATACAAATTTTTTCATTACAAATAGAAGACGTACATTGCAAATCACCCAGTGCGTAGAATAATAGTACAGTAAAATTGATATGTTATGTTTCCACAGTGTAAATGTGGAAAATTTTGAATTGACATATTTATTCCACATTGCTGAACCCCGTAATATTTCTGGAGCGAGAAATAATATTAGGTGATATTTATGTACAAAGTAATGGTCGTCATTGCGATCTGTAATACGTAGAATATTATTATGACATAAATGCGATATGATATATTGAACGAATGAAAGTGGAATATTTTGAATTTTAATACGTGAACCTCATTCCACGTGTCGGAAATCATTAGTAATCTAGCCTCAGGAAATAATATTAGCTGACACTTAGATAAACAATAATGTTGCGACTCCCGCAATTCGTTGAATAATATAAGACACAGAAATCGATAAGACATATTGTTAGAATGAATGTGGAAGACTCTGAAGTGCCACGAACCAGAATTCCTTAACATTTCAGGTTCGATAAATAATGTTCGACAATATTTGTGTACAACAAATGTGTCCATTGGGAATCCCGCAATTTGGAGAACAATATAAGACAGTGAAATCGCTATGATACCTCAACAGAATGAATGAGCAAATATTTCAAGCGTTATATGTACCTTTTTCCATGATCAGGAACTCCGTAGCATTTCAAACACGATCAATATATATATATATATATATATATATATATATATATATATATATATATATATATATATATAA